>VZRX01020982.1:200148-216685 GCA_013398075.1 Notiomystis cincta | reverse complement strand
AAAAAAAAAAAAAACACATAAAAGGAATGAATAGTAGCAATAACTGAAATAATTTGGAAATTTTATTCTGAACACTTGTAGAAGTTCACATTTCACTCTTTCCCCTGAATACTGCATTAGAATTTAACAAAAAACAAAAGAAAAACTTTACCAATTCTGTACTTTTTCATTTTATCCCATAATCATTTTCCTGATTGCTGTAGTCTTAGATAAAACATAATAATTGATATTAAAATACTAATGGTCTTTCTATTAAAATGATTACTTGGCACAGAGACACACAACATCAAAAAATATATAGGCCACCAAGTGTCACCTTCACATAGAAGGAATTCCCTGCAGTGAAACTGGCAAAGCTCAGCCTGGTCATGAGTCATGCTAAAGATTCATTTAAATTACTGGAGGGCATCCAACCTATTTAAAAGTCTGGCTACAGGGTGTAACATGTTGCATTTTTGCCTTAGTCCTGATGTATTGAGCATAACTAGATCATCTCTCCACTTCTTATGCTACTCCCACCCTTGCTAAAGTACACTCAAGTAGTATTCCACTTACCTGTCAATTACTCTCCTTGACTTAGTGTTTTGTCTCTTACATCCACGTAATTTGTATCCCCCTGAACATGCTTGGAAGACTAATAACCCTAAAACTTTGTATCAGTTTTTTGAAGTGACCTCATGTTTATGAAGATACCAGTCTGCTTTGGGAACATTCAGTGTTTTCTGGCCATGTGTTTGGAAGAAAAAATAAGAATAAAAATAGCCCAACCAATACTCCCAAGGAGGCTGTTATCACAACTCAGCAATACAATAAGAATCTCTTGGATGTGAGTGTCAGTGAAGAGATTATCTGCTGACTGCTGTGTGATGCAAGTGACTGCTCTGGAGGAAAACAGAAACTATGTTATGAACTACAATTACAAGACCACTGTGGCTCATTATCTTTATGTCATATCCTTGAATAGATGTATATCTGCTTTGTCTGAATCTTAGCTTGTAACTCTTAATTTGTCTGTATCTCAGTGCTAAAAGGAGCAAAGTCTTGTTTACCTGCCAACATTTTCTCGCAGCTGAAAAAGGATGGAGCTTTCAAGTTGAAAAGAATGAGCTTATCTCAAAATTTCCTATTCAATGTCTGTATTTTAGCATAATTTTTTCCCCCATGCCTCAAAAACTTCAGCCCAAGCATTATTTTTTGTTCTCTGAGGAAAAGAGTTGATGCACAGACTGAAGAAAAGAACCATACTCTGATCCCACACGAAGGGCAAGATGGAGATGTTCAAAGTGTGAGGTCAGAGAAAAATACCAGACCAATACCTTCAACTGATGCGATTGTCCAAAAATGCACACAGACTTTAGGGTGCAAAATGTGTTTTAAAATTCCATCACATTTTATCTCTAATAATTTTTCTGTCCTCACTTTCAGCATCCCTGGAAAGATCATAGACAAGCTTAGTCTTACAGCAACAGAAACTAACAGGACACAGTTCATAAGCAGTATATTTCTTAGCTAGCAGCAAAAAATTGTCACCAGCAACTCAGTTTCTGAAAATTATTTCTTCAGAGCAACTAGAGTAATATTCTTAAGAAACAAATGGAAATAATTAATTATGTACCACCCTCCTTACCCAAGTTTACTCACCTAACAGTTAGATGCCTAGAGTCTAGCATCTAGCCTGAGCAATCAATAGAAAAATATAGATTCATCCCCATTGATTCATCCCCTTGGCTCCTGGGGAAGTATTTGTCACTCAGCAAGCTACACAGGACACCCAGCTCCTAGGTGGCTTAAATTTTCTTGGATAAATTCCAAACAAAGCCTTATCAAGTTTTCAAAATTGGGGACAGAAAATCTGATCCCATATCTAGAATCCAGCTCTCCTGGCAGTGTTGATTTGCACCAATTTTGTGGGGCTGAAAAAACCATATTCAGAATACTAAGTAAAATAACATGATTAAGGAAGAGAAGTACATTTTAGTAATTTGAATGACTGATCATCGGTTACGTTCTGGTTCTGTGTTCTTGGCTCTGACCCACACATTATGTTCAAATGGCAAACAGTTGCTATTAGCAAGACTATGCAGTATCCTGATTAGGTCAACATATGATGTGTCCAATTCTGAACACACCAAAAAAACCTCAAAGGAAAGTAACTTCACATCAGATTACTAAAGGATTAATATCCTTATATACTTTATCAATTTTTCCTTTTGTACTCAGTTTCACAGTCTTACCAGTTCATTTAGTATATTTATAATACTTCTCTGTGAATGATCTATCAACGAATTGAAATAATTTTGCAGGTCCAGAAAGCTGGACAAGTAAGCCTCTTCTGCAGTCCTATTTATAATGACCTATACTGTGAAGTATAAAATACCAGCACATTTTGAGAACAGCACTCAAAACTGTCCATGCTTTTGTTCCATACTCAGTGCAATGCATCTGATAACTCTCTGTTTACACATGTGCAAAGGTACTGTGTGAAGGTTAAGAAAAATTTTACTTATCTTCAGAAAAAACAGTTTTAGACTATAGTCAAACAATGAATCACCCTAGATAAGTCACAGTATTCTCATTTACTTGACTGCTCAATATTTAGTACTTATTCTAGTGCTAATGGAAGTAGTCATAAATCCTAGTAATCCTTTGGGACCTATTAATGGTGGCTTTTCACTGACACAGTCTTTCTCTGTTCTTCATTTGATTCCCCACACAATCAGAGACATACAAGAGACTATATAATATAAATGCATTTCCTAAGAGAGAAAATTAAAAGCAAGCATAACAGATAAAAAGAGCAAAGCATTAGAATGGAATAAGATGAATTAAGACCAGAGAACCAAAGGCAAACCTCCATCTAAGTAGGCCACCCACACTGGTAATGTGGATAAGTGAACAATTTTAAAGAGGAGCATAAATGTTAGCATGTTTGTATTGCAAACTGGTAAATGCTCCAGTTACTGCTTCCCAAAATAGCAAGGAAGTGGCACATCTCTCCTCATGAGATCTTAGCATCACACTCTGAGCTACCAAGTAAACTAGGTTACACAGGTTTATTGGAAAGTCTGCTTATTGCCATTGGGAAAAGAGCATTTAAAGGACTTGGCTAATAAAGAGGCTGTAATACTGAAACAGGTCATATGAATGCAAATAAAATACATGGCTCAGTGTACTTTTACCTTCACCATGATTAAAAGGGTAAACATTCTCTGAGCTTCCCCTAGAATACTTACATAGATATTTAAACAAAAATTAGAAACAATGAAACTTCAAAACAGAAGTCTTTCAGAGATTTGTTTTAACTGTACATTAACTCCACCAGGCAATTTAAGATATTGCATGCTACTGTCTCACACTTAGGCAGAGATATTTTGAACTTTCAGTGCTGTAGAACAGTTGAGTACATCTGTATTATGAGTGTTGAACAGCCTCAGTAAAAATCAAGTGGTTAAGAATGCAACAACTCCTTTTATTCAGGGCTCATTTAATGAACATCAGTTGTTTGGATGTTCTGAGGAAAACCAATCACCATGTTTATGTCTTCAACATCTTCGGCTATATGGCTATAATTTCACCATCTTCAGTTCTGCGTACCCTGAATAAAATACAGTACAGATGGCTCTCTTGGCACTTGCTTCACGTTTCTTTATTGTGAGGAGATGCACTGGTACTCTCCTTGACAGAGGAGGCCTGCTCCTAAAGCCAGATGACCACAGGATCATTGACTAATTGAATCTCCAGAATCCCTTAAGCCTTACTCTAATCAGTTGCAATTATTCCCTTCCTTTCCTAATGTAACACAGAACACATCTTTTCCATTTCCACTGAAATGAGGATGAAAGATGCCATTATCGAAAAGTTTTATAAATCATTCACATAAAACAGGCAGAAATGTAAGGTGAATCTTCTGAGAGAAAACCTGAGTACATTTACCCTGCTTATTTATTTAAAATAGAAGAATGAAAACTGTGAATCATCTTGATTTTTAGGTCATTTGACTTCTCTTACTTTTGTCTTCTGCCCTTCTGTAATTTTTCTTGTCAATTATTTTATTAAAAGTTAAAGAACAAGATTTATCTGGAGTTTGTATATCCTAGGATATGTTCAGGGGAGACTTCCACCTTATTTGTAAACACCCTAGATTCCCTGATACAAGTGTTCAAAATCATACAGGAAGCAAAACTCTTTTTTATTACCTTCTCCTTGCTACACTAATCTGATTAGACTAACAAATTGTAAAGAATGAAAACTGGTAGTTATATCAAATTAATGTCACTGAAACTATTGCAAGCCAATCAAAACTATTCAATATCCAAACCCATTTTATAGCTTTTAGGATAATCAGCCTAATAAGAGGTTGATCATCTTCAATTACTTTCAAACCGAATGTCAGAATATTTCTCCTATTAAGTTGATTAAAACAGTATCATCATCTTGTGAAAGGGCTGTGTTTACAGCAGAACTGCCTAGGTCTACACAACTCAAACATAGCCCTTAAAATCCAGAGCATGGGTTTCTGAGCACAAAGCTCAGTTCTTTCTGGTTCGTTTTGCAGCATTGTTGCAATTCTGTTGGCTTGAGCTGAACTTCTTTGATGCAACAGAAAGGAATCCCAAGCTCTGTGGAAATTTATTCTAAAACTTGGCTTGAAATATTACAGAGCAATTAAAATTCAGGTCTTTCAACAGCTTTTGGATCTCTTCAGGAATTTGTACTGCTTCTTTGCCTAGAATGAAGGACTTTGTGCTTGCTGAATTCCCACAGGGCTGCCTAAGAGCAGTCCCCATCACTGCCCAAGCAGGGCTGCAGTCTATGCTCAGATGCCCCAGTCAACAGTACTTCTGTAGAAGAGGGGAAGAAGTCTTGCCACTGAAACCTTAAATCTGCAGTACTCGAAGGAAAGATACAAATAGAACATGCAATTTCAACAAGCTCTAGCTGAGTATTATATAGTATAGATAATTTACTGGAACATTTTGATGGAAGACATATTCCTAAGACAGAACATGAGCAGTGTTAGGTAACTCTAGGATGAAAAAGTCTAGAACTTCTTCCTGCTAATTTGTTAAGTAATGCCAAACCCCAGAGGAGATGATGTACCTGTGGGCTCATTTACACTTGGGCTTTTTACATGCACACATTGTCGGTTCTGGACTAAAATACAAACTGCCTGTTCACAGTGAAATTTTTCATGAAACAGGATATAATCAGCCTAATTTTAGACTTCTACGTAGCCATGTTGATGTTTGACATGTTACACCTGCCCAGCTCAAGAGTCCACAGCTTGAGAGGGACTCTTGGTTTGGGGTTTTGCCCCTGTCCTCCCCTATAGACTTATAGTAACACATTCATCGTGGAGCACAAGACTGTTTATGTTCCTAGAGCTAGCAGTAAAATAAAAGTCAAGCTCAGATGTTTGCAGTCTCTAATTAAAAGAAGGAAAATGGTGTTTAAAATAAGGAAAATGGTATTTAACTTAAACTGTTTTAGACAGAGTTCTGTTTGCCGGTTGAATGAAAACAAAGGTTAGCATGAAGTAAGTGCACATCCATGATGAAGGTTTAAAAAACAAAGTATCATCTAACTATTTTTAAATTCTTTCTGTAGCAACAAAAAAATCCTTCAGCTATAGAAAAAGAAGATTTTTTGGAAAGTAAAGTCTGTTTTTCACAGAACTGTTTTATAAAGAACACCGTGCTACATGTAAAGAGCTGAACCTAAAGTAATGAAAGCATCAGAATTGAAATCAAACAAGACCATTGAGAAGAAGCTCAAAACTAAAAAACTTGAACCATCATGACTAATACTAGTTGCCAGACATAAGGCGTACTTGAAAGAAAACAAAACCTCTTTCTCACCATGAGGGGAGAAGTAATGTGAGATTTTGCTTTCTCTCATTCATAAGAGAATTAACTCCTCCTTTTCCATTTTGTTTCTAGAAGGAATTCCTCCCCCTGTAGCTCACTTTTTGTATGAAGCAGGAGAGAAAAGGAGGTAGTGGCAGGAGATTGTCTTGTTCCATCATAACTCAGACAGCTTCATACACACCAAAACAGGCACTAGGTATCCTGGAGCTAAACTTTAGGTCATTCACCTCTGCTGTTTCCAGAATTATATGCCAACTCAGGCAAAAATGGATAAAGAGACAAATAGTTTCACAGATGATGTGAGTAGGAGAACACACCAAACTGGATCAAATACAACTATCTTGCTCAGCTTCAGAGGTCAGCCTTTTCATCTTGTTCTATAGATAGGAAGATTCCCTGGGAATCCTGCCAGGGAAAGTGGAAGCACCAAAGTTTAGAACAGAAAAAGGTTTTAAAAAATCCCAGCTAGCTAATCCCTTCTGAGGCAGAATGCAGAGAACTCACTCTGAGACAATCTTGAAGCAATAACAGACTTGCAGAATTTATGGGTTTTTACCTATTTCCCACCTTGAACTGAAAGGGACAGCTCAGTGATAGAAAACATATAGCCCAAGGCTGTGCTGAGTTAGATACAAGGAAAGATTATATCCTAAAATAGTGAGCCAGTAAGGTACCATTTTCAACACCTGTCAGGTATAGCTCCGCAGCCATCGAGGGACCACAAAATTCTCCCTATCACAGTGGTTTTGCAAGCTTGCTCTGCTACTATGATTAGAGGTAATATATTAGCATAATAGACAATGAGGGAAAAACAAATCACTTTTTCATCATCACCTTTTCCTGTAACATATACAAGGCAACTTCAGTCGACAGCTTCTTTTTTAAGCAGGATCTGAAGCACAATATAAAATAGATTCTGACACAGAAACACATTAAGCAGAGAAAATGCATACTCTGCAAGTCATGGCTGGATGCACAGATATACAGATGGGAAACTCATGAGTGTTTTTATTGGCACCCTGTCATTTATCAAGCAGTACCTCATAAAGCCAACATTGGAAAATCTACAGATTATGATGTTCCTCATAGCTGTACAGGTCTTCAAGGGCTCTGAGGAAAAATCTTTGTTCCTCATCTGGTGTGTTTCTTTTCTGGCGTTTTTCACTTAAGAGCTGTCCAAAAAGTTTGCCAGATTAAGTTTATCATCTTCTGCGTTTTTTAACCTGAGAAAATAGCCTTGTACTTAGAAGTAGAAATTTCCTTGGAAATCTGAAGGAAGTGATTCATTATGCAAACAGCACAAGACCAGAGGTAAGGCACACACTTTGTTTTACAAAAAGTTCAAAAATACCCTCTGTATCCTGTGATCCAATTTCCCAAATGCAAAAAGTCATTCCTGCCAGCATCCTAAATAAGCTGCTGCACAGACACATATATCACTGAAGGAGGTGTGCACAACAAGCTGCCTTTGTAACCAAAAGGGCCTTCAATAAGTATCTTCAGACTTAAGTCATTGTATACATCCAGTGAAAAGTAAAGCTTTCTACATACAGTATCTACATAAGAAAGAAACCTAAGTAAGAGGGAGCCAAAGGATTTAACCATTCATACTTCCTTTTTCTTTCTACTCACTTGATAAAACGTTCTGTGAAAAAGCCGTATGATGACCAATCTAAAAATAAGTGAGTACTATTACAGGATCATTAGAGCAGAAGGCAGCAATTCTTGAGATACTAATTCTGTCTGGGCTGCTGCCAATATCGTTAGCCCTGTCATTAGCTCAGCTCTGGTGGCAGCAGTAATGGCATTTGCAGAGCAGGGCTGGGCTGTTACAGTGCCCTGCCAGTTGTTTGTGTCTATTGCAGCTACCTAAGGCACGTCCAGTAACCACATTCCCCTATCCTTTCATTGGGTAGTATTTACAGGAGTCAAGTGAGAAGAGAGCTTTACACCCTCCAGCATCATTACCATATATTTTGTTTGCTTTTTACTTCAGACTAAATCTGTTTGAGGGATATTCCTCAGTGATTTACCACAAGGTTTCCCTCTTTCCAAGTCTTTCTTACAAGAAGTTATCAGAAACAAGAAATAGTTGCCAAGATTAGAGATGCTTATTTAGACTCCAGAAGAAGCCTCTCCAAACTCTCAGTCTCCTTCATGTTCAGATTTCATTACTGTTAATTTAAAAGCTGAGAAAGAGTAGGTGTTTTTAAACAGTGAAGAAGCCAAGTGCTTCAAAAGCCTCCTCTGACTGCAGAGAATATTTTGGCTGCTACTCAGAAGCTACTACCATGCTTCAATTATTTTAGCTCCAGCTAGGCTTCAGCATTTTGAAAGAAAGACTGACACAGGGAGGAGAAATACAAAGCACTAGAATAGCAAAACTCAGATCCAAACTAGAGAAGGAGGATGTGTCTCTAATAAAATGAAAATATGTTTCATAGATAATGACAATAAAGCAGGGCTTTTTTTTCTCTAAAGTTCTCACCCTACTTGAAAAGTTTTCCAGTACCTAAGCCATTAGGATCCAACAGATCACAGAACACATGTAAATTCTGGATATACATTCCTTGAGGTTCTGAATTATACTTTCCATTTCATATTCTGATTTTTTTATGGATCCCACTTCCTATGATTTATACAAATGTAAATCACAATATTATGTTTGTCAATTAGGGGCTTGATACAGTATTTTTATATACTCAAAATATAAGCCTTTCGCTGTCTTATTTAGAAGCACACTCTTGCAAGTACCTAGAAAAATGTTAAATGGAATATTGAACATTTTAGAGTATTTGCATGAAAAATTAATAATAGAATTAGAAAATATTTTTATTCTTTTTTCTTCCTTCTTTCTCAGGTACTATTTTTTTTTCCTCAAGTCAGAAATGAAGGATGTCAGGGGTTTGTTTCTGTTATAAAGTCTATAAAAAGTGATTGCTTGTTGATGAGATCAGAAGTTCTGTCTTGTGAGCTGCTTCATACAAACCGCAGTTAATGGGAACTCTGATTTGCTACGAAAAGCTTGACAAGAAATTGCATAGGCAGAAAAATAAAATAAAAATTCTTTTCCTTTTAATGTCATCCTCCTTCTCTAACAACCACATTTTAACAACCACATTTGGCTATGTAAGATCGAATTGAGAGGGCAAAGGTTTTTGTCAATCTTTATTAATAACATGTAAGGACACAAATCCCTTCCCCACTCATGCAATACTCTCCTATGGGTTTTTTCTTGACCTTCCTCTGAATCACCTCATTAAGGCTGAGGAAACCTTTAGTTAGCAGGAGCAGCAGTGTCTTTCATTTTTCCCTAAAATGTATTCTGTCTATTCAGGCCGGTTTTCACCACACATTACTCCTAACTTTTGCTGTCCTACCTTTCTAGTGGCATCACATCTCTTGAGATCCTCCCTGTGAGGGAATTACCTCAGTTCCTCCTTCCTTACCTTCCAAGAGGTATTTCAAATTATTTTTATTTTTCTCTAGTCAAACTGCCAGAATTTCCACTCTGTAAAAGCTCCAGACTATTGGTGTGTTGGTATGAAAACCAAACAACAGAAGAGGAGAATTTCCCACAAGTCAGATATTACAAATTTCATTCATTTCTCCTACATGGGATATATACTGCTGGCCATATACTGGCAGATTATTGTTTGCTTGGGGGAGGCCTTTTCCTCATGTTGCTCATATATCTGAGAAAAGGTCAGAAGTCCCAGCCAGGTAGACTTGAAACCTTCTCTGTACCACAACTTATTTGGCCATCTGCATCTGCCAATACAACTACAGCAAACCAAAGCAAATAAAGTTTTTTAATATAAAAGAAGTGAAAACAAATGGAGAGGCCGTTATTTTCAATCTCATGTTGACATAGGTAGAACTAATAAATTTTTAATACCGAATACCAGCAATACAGTATTGGTTAGAGCTAATAAAAAAGCCAAAAAATTGTTACAATTCTTACTTATTGAGTGATTATTCTTATTAAGTTCATACTCCTGTGGAAATGTCAGAAAACTCTCCCAGTCTAAAGTAAAGAGAAGGAAAGACACCACAAAGTAACCATATAGATTCAGAAGATATTCAACTTAACCTAGGGACAAATTATAATTTTTAACACAGTAGCTATACTGAACTGTGGTTTTCCATTGAAAAGAAAATGTCTGGTTTAATCATAATTAAGAAATGCCAAACAGCAATAACTTCATGATACAGAATTTTGTCTCTCTCAGTTGTGAAAGTATTTGCAACCTTTCCCTTACACTTTTTTTGTTAAACACTGTGCTCAGAAACACACAAAAAACATACATGTCTTTCTTGAACTGCATACACTTTAAACTAAAATGTATTTTAAAATCATTTTCATGCATTTTATTCACTGTGTTTTCCACCATCTGAAGACATTTTTAAGAAAATCCAAGTTCATGCAAAATATTTGCAGGATGCAGCTCATTCTAGATATACAACTGGACTAGTCACATAAACTTCCAGCACCATCTGAAGCAACTTTGTTCAAGATCCTAAAATAGTGTTCTTTTGCCTTTATTTTTAATGTCTATTTTGGCACAATTTAAGTTGTTTGAAAGAAAAGAGTAATTTAAAATGGCTGCAAAAATTCAATCATATCCAGTTGGATAAATATAAGTAAAGGTGAAGTCATCATTACAGGCTTTCATTTTTACTCCTGCTGATGGCAAAATGTCAGCAAAAGGTTCCCAGCAACACTTCTGAAAATGAGTGCTATTCAGGAGACTAATTCTTGAATGTGAGAGTGGAATCACATCCAGCCTAAGTAAAAGAAAATCACTGCCCTTTCTGCATCTATACAGAAAATACCAAACTTTCTTACTATGCTTAAAAGACTGAAAGGTGCTGGCATCACACACAAATCTGCAAGAATTGAAATGTCATGTTCACTCTGGGAGAGAAAAGAATCCTCAGGTGCTCATTACTACTGAAAGGTGTTCCCACAGAAACCAAACCCCAGGCTTTCTCTACATGATCAGCTTTTAAAGGTTAATTAACAAGAGGAAGTGATAAAAATTTATAATCCATTGCTTATAATTTTTTAATGGTGTGATTTCCAATCTTTTATCATTGGGCTTACACTTGAAATCAAAGTCCCATTTGCTCACATCTCATAAAACCCTGGGGACAAAAAATAGAATTAAATATTCTAAATCTTTTGCTCCATGCCGGAGATACAGAACTCATTCATTTTCCATCCACATGCCCCCAGGACGCAGAGTCTAAGCAACTTTGAAATAAACATCCTTGAAAGCTCTCCATCATAAGCTACAACACTCAGGTAAAAAGAAATTTAGAAACAGTATGTCATGGTTTAACCCCAGCCAGTCACCAAGCCCCACAAAGCCACTCACTCTGTCCTCTATCACTGGGAACATGGAAAGAATCCGAAGGTTAAAGCAGGAACACTTGTGGACTGAGATAAAGACAGTTTAAAAGGGAAAGGAAAATTCTGCAAAAGCAGAGCAAAACAAGGAATTAATTTCCTGCTTCCCATGGGCAGGCAGGAGTTCAGCCATCCCCAGGACAGCAGGGCCCCATCACAGGTAGCTGTGACTTGGGAAGACAAACACCATCATTCCAAATGTCCTCCCTTTTCCCCTTCTTCTCTCCACTGTATGCACCGAGCATGATTCCATGTGGTCTGGAACGTCCCATTGGTCAATTTGTGTCACCTGTTCTGGCTTTGTATCCTCCAATCTCCCCTGCACCCCAAAATCCTTGTCAGTGTCGGTTCAAAAAGCAGAAAAAGCCTTGGCACTGTGTAAGCCTTGCTCAGCAATAACAAAATCTCTGTATTATCAACCCAGTGATTAGCACAAATCCAAAACAGAGGCCACACCAGGCACTGTGAGGAAAATTAACTCTATTGCAGCCAAAATCAGAACCAATAATTCAAAAAATACCTATTACTAGGCTACTTCTGCAATTCAAGGTATGTTTCTCCTAGAAACTTTGTTGTCTTATAAGGCTGTTTTAATTCACCTATCTTCCATAAAGTAAATCTTTTTTCCAGTAAAAGAACTCCGAACTTAAGGCCTTGCATTTGTTTTTTTATATGTGAGGACTGCACAAATCTGCACATGCATGTAAAGTATTGCAATTGTGCACAATAAAGCAAACAAATCTCTAGTCCTGAGAGAAAGGGTCTATTCTTCTAGTTCATTGCAACTACTCATGGCTGGAAAATATTCATCTGCATTATAATATCTAACTTGCATTATTTGCAAGATAACTTTCAACCTGAAAAAAGTAGATTATGGCCACAACACAGTTATAATTCACTGGAAGTATTTGAACATTCACCACAGGAGGGCAATCCTAATACTACAGCAGAAAGGTGTGTACCTGTGTGGGCTCTCATGTCCATGCTTCCCCCACTTTTATTGGCTCGTTGCAGTTTCCACACTGGAAGCTGTGTCCTCATCACCAGTGTGATGATCATGAAATGGAGTGCTTTTTAACTGAAGATCACTGTTTCAGCAGACTTTTCTTTAGCTCCCAGACTTCTTTCTAGATAGTTCAGGGCACAGACAGATCACCACTTCTGGAACTGTTAGTGCTAGTTCTGCAAGTGTGTTTACCCAAAAATACTGAAAGTCATCCATGTGGCCAAGTTAAAATGCAAAATTTCAAATATTCAATGGCAGAATATTCTTGATATCAATCCAAATCATAACTAGGACATTGCCATAGGATAAAAAATAACAGAGAAAAAAAGGAATACAGATCTCTGTATATCAGCAACCAAGTTCTCTGAAATGTCTCAACCCATAGAAAAAATACCTCTTCAAAGAAGAATTTATTCCTTCACTATATTTTGATGGATCCATGGACCTAAGTGAGCAATTGCACCCCATTTACTTAAGCTGGTTAAACCAAAAAGACCATTGCTTATACCTTATCTCCAGAAGACACTTTATAGTGAAATTTATGATGTATTTCTTTCAAGAACATTTTGAACCCGTGGATATCCATTAGATTTCTGCTAAGCAAAATAGTTAAATACTTCTGCTGAAACTTTCATAGCCTAAAAGTAACATCACTCCATGCTGCCAGCAGTGATCTCCACTAAAGGCAGACTTTGGAACTTACATTTGAACAAAATATTGTCAAACTTGAATCTCCAAAAAGCAAAAGATAGAGTATTAAAGATGGCAGACCAAGTCAGTTAGAGAGCTGTGACCCAAGTAATCCACCTTCCTTTGGAAGATGTTCCAAAATACAACCAGGACACATCACCTTATCCCACCATGAAAGCACTTAGTCATGCCGCAGCAGTAAGAACTAATATTTAAGAAAGTTTGTATATGTAATTTTTTATAGTCTGTTGGAAACAGAAGTTCCACTTATGATTAAGAGCAGAATCCTGGTGCCTGCTGATCTCACATCACTATAATCTGACATTGCCTGACTTCAGCAGAGCTGCTATTACTTGCTTTCCTTTGACTACAAGCAGTCCTGTTATTTAACAGGAGCTTACTGTTTTTGCATTGCTCTAATACAGCTAGTCAGCAGAACATTTTTTCATGTCTCATATCAACATTGTTTTCCTTAAATGCTTGAAATTCAGACAAATATGTTTGGAAACACCAGGTCTTGGGAGTATATATATGCACACAGATATACCCACTCACACACACTCTGCTTGCACAGAAGCAGAGCAAGCATACAAAACAAAAACTTGGCTTTTGGGCACCTTTCTGGTGCACATAAACAAGAGGTTCAATGCAAGTTGTCAAAAAACTGTAGTGGAAGGCTCCTGTTGGAGGGTACTGCACTGAAGTTTAGCAGCCTCTGAACGTCACTTGGGCTCTAGGTCTGTCCACAGGGAGTCATTCCATGGAGTGTTTCATGTAAAGTGGGATACATTTCAGTGCACTGGAACTCCACACACACACTCCTGACTCCTCCTTGTAGAAACCAGGTCATAAAGCAGTGGGGAGGGCTGCAGAGCAAGGAGCTGCATGCACTTATGTTAGACACATATCCATGCTCTTAATGTATCTAATGACATCCTCAGCATGCTCCTGTGTTAGGCTGCCTGACACTATTGCAATACATCCCTGATACTCAAAGAAACTTTTGTATATTTAGGGTGTTTTGCTTTGATCTTGGAAAAAAAAGTACTCAGCTTTGCTTTTCCACACAGGTTAAACATTCTGATCTAGGTGTGTACGAGTGCTATTTCAAGGATCAGAGACACAAAAATTAGTTAAAAATAAGGATACCCCAAAGCTATTTTTTGCAGTAACTGAAATTACACAACGATGAGGGGAATCTCAGGGAATCTTTATTAGCTGTTTTTTGGATCAGAATACTAATCCTATTATTAATTTTTGAATTATTGGTAGCTTTAAAAGCAACAGTTCTGCAATGTATATCTTGTCTGGGTCTATGAAGAGTGCTTATCCTACAAATCATCATAAATTAACAATATTATTCCTACACAATGATGGATTGTTGATTGACTCTGATGTTGTGGGTTTTTTTCTGCAGTACCCTTGTTTTCTGTACATTCTTTTCAGACAAGAAAAGTCCAGAGTTACTAAAAATCTGAATACCATGTTCTGAACATCATCATGATAGTCAGCACTTCAGTAGCAAAAGGGAAACCTGCAACAAGTATCACTGTTTTCTTCCCTCTCTATCGCTCCCAGCCATGAGATCAGCAACCTCCCAAAAATTGAATCTTATGAGACAAAGGTGACATTCATTTTAAGAACAATGATTTCATAAATATAACATTAGGCTTTTCTTTCAGAAAGCATTTTCAAGAGGACTGGGAGACATTACTGATGGTGTTTCAGAGCAAACACGCTATGGATTTTTTGTCTTGTGTGTTCATTAAAAGATCATCAGTTTTGTCTCAAGTTATGTTCATCTACAACATTTTTTTCCAAATCTTTTCTTGGTTTACTGGGAGATATAGATGGCTAAGTCTTCTGACCTTCTGCCTTATGGTACCTTCGTATTTTTTCGTGGAGAGGAAAACGTGAAAAAATGTGCACACCTGCTTCCTGTGTGGAAGAAAAGGCTTTTCAGAGTGGGAATTTAGTGAAGACTAAAAGCAAACTTTCATTATTGTAGATCAGCAGTTCCTGATATCCACAGCTGCCAATAAATACATTTCTTTTTTTAGGGAACAACACTATGTGCTTTAAATCACTGACAAGTATATTTCTTTCCAAATTTGAGAAATTAGATTATGAGAACAATAACAGAAGTGACTGTCAAACATGACTACTTATTTGGTGACTTACATTATTTAATACTGCTGACAAGAAAATCATGATTTTTTTTCAGCTTTGTAAGTGACACTCTGCATGTTTTCATCTTTTATAATTTTTCTGCCCTCTTTGAAGACAGACATCTTAATAGCATTCAGAATTATAAATGCCTTATGTTAAATCAATATCTGTCAATGGGGTTCATTTGATAAAAGCTTTTCATAATATATTTTTTCTTTATAATCACACGTCTTTAGTCTACAGGAAAAAATAAAGCAAGCATTAATTTTATTAGTAGTACAAGAAAGTAAAATACAATTCAAAATTTCTTATCTTACAGTTAAGTCACAGAACAATAACTTTGAAAGTGCAGCAGTGTTGCTTTTTGTCATGTTGTTAGGTGGATCACATTTGTACCTGCAAGTATCCAGAAAGTTTAAATAAATGTAAATCAGAACCACCCTTAAAAAATCAGAAGCATGGAATTCTCAGTCCTTCCCATTCAGCTCTTCCCAAAGGATAAAGATGAGTAAATTAATAATGTGATCAGTCATCTGAAAATCCAGAATTGGACAAAACAGTGAACCAAATGAATTCTAACATCTTCAGCACAGTGCAGGGAAAGTGAAAGGAATAAGCAAAACCTCTAAATTTAAATGTAGAGCTGGCTGTTTTTACTGTCCATTGTGATGAGTGAGAGATGTCAGATGTTCCCATTTATGGACAGCCAGGTATTTTGCTGACAGCTGCACCAGTTCCTTTGTCCGTGTGTTTCACCCATTCTCCCTGAATTAGACATACAAGTAAAATTTAAACTGTGAATCTGTAACTGTTTAAGAACTTCTTTACACTAAAAAAATTAAACCCACAGCAATTTTGAAGCACAGACAGAAGAGTTTGTATTAAGTACCCAATAAAGGTATAGTGGATGAGGTAGATACAATGCCTATTTGTATTAGACATGTCCACAACATAAAGGTTTTCTCTGAGCTGGACAACAAGGATGAATTAGAAATTGTGATTTGTAAAAATACAGTAAAAAGGAATTGATTTTTGATATCTCCGTCAACCTCCCAAGGGAAGGTTTGCAAAATTGCAGAATTCATGCAGTTCCACTAACCTACAGTTAGTGTTAATGGCAATAAATACCTCTACTCCTATTAATGATATCCTGGAAATAGCCATAGGCTCTATAACAGTTCTCCTTGAAGAATAATAAATGCACATTTTAATAGAATGTTTCCAGGAATGCGAGTTGATTGATACAATTGTACCCAAAACCAAGAAATAGAACCAGAAGGAGCTGAAATTTCCAGAAGGAAAAAAACAACAAAAAAATCACAACAACAAACCAAGGAAAAAAAAAAAAAAAAAAACAAAAAAAAACCAAAAAAACAAAAAGGGTTTTAAAAA
>VZRX01020982.1:171226-200050 GCA_013398075.1 Notiomystis cincta | reverse complement strand
AAAAAAAAAAAAAAAAACACAAAAACAACCAAACAAATCAAAAAGGTTTTTATAGAAACTACAAGGGTAAAGACAAATAAATATACTGATTTGCCTTACACAGGTCTTATTTACAAGGGAATATTCTTGTTTTGAACCAAAGCAATACATTAGTACTCTCAAGCCTAGAAGAACTGAATTAAGAGGGATTTTGCACCTTGGTAGCCTCCTGAAGGAAAACAAGGACACAGCTGCCCAAGACCTGACAGTGAGGACTACCATGCCAGTAAGGCTGAAATAACTGCTGACAATAACCTATTTCCCCAGCCAAGACACAGGGAAAAGTGACACAACACAGCATACAAGTGAAGGTAGACTAACCAAGAGGAAAACAAGCCAGAGATGTGTCCTTGTGGCAGGAAAGACTAACACTCTCCTGGGCTGCAGAGCAGGAATGCTGCCAGCCAGTCAAGGGAGGTGACCCTGTCCTTGCGCTCAGCAGTGACCACTCTTGAAGTGCTGTGTCCAGTTTTGTGTTCCCCACTACAGAAGAGATAGGGACTTACTGGAGAGACTCTTGTGAAGCACCATGAAAATGATGAAGCAAGTGGAGCATCTTTCATATGAGAAAAGGTTGAGAGAGCCTCTTATTGATGTATGGATATGCCCAAAGGGAGAGTGTGTAGAGGACAGAGCCAAGGTTTTGGTGGTGCCCTGGAAAAGGACCAGAGGCAATGGGCACAGACTGAAACACAAATTGAACATAAAGAACAACATTCTCATCATGCAGAGGACTGACCACTGGCACAGGTTGCCCAGGGAGGTTGTGGGCTCCCCATTCCTGGAGATACTCAAAACTGTCTGGACACCATCCTGCCCAACAGGCTCTGGATGGCTGTGCTTGAGAAGGAGTGCTGGACAAGGTGACTTCCAGAGGTCCCTTCCAACCTCAACCATTCCATGACTGTGATTCTGTAGCACTCTTATGGTGTAAGAATAATACATTTTGCTTCATATACACTGATTTTGTTGTATTCAGGGCAGGAAACAGGGAAGGCTCAACCAGCCAACAGACATGACAGCTGAAAAATTGAGAACTGTCACACATCTCCAGCAGTTACACCAGGCAGTATTGTCCCAGCAGACAAAAAGATAACAAAAAGAAAGTTTTCAAAGAAATGTATTCAAAAAGGACAAAAGTAATCCAGTGCACAGATCTAGAGGACTAATGACCCAATATATTAATATTAGAAGTTTAAATTCAAGGCTTACTTCTCATTCAGATACTGAATTAGTCAATCAGATACTGGCATTAAAAAGATTAAAGCATGACCAATAGCTACACTTTTAACTACTATATGTTCTAGGAAATAGCAGTCTTATTTTTAGGATAAAAAATCCAAAATTATTTTGTTTCAATCTTGCCTTCAGAGTATATACAGTACATTTTTACTGTAAGGTTTGGGTTTTTCTGTAGGTTCTCTTTTTTGGCAGAAAAAAGTAGCATGTAGTTGCATCCTAGAAAAACAACTGCAGAACTGACTAGAATATTCTAAATAACTGCTGTCATTACTACAAATACTATTTTTCCTTAAGCATTTTAAACCTTCCTAATTATATATGTACTTAAGAAGCAATTCCATCCTCAAGAAGCACTCAGAATGTCTTGGTTTGCTCACGAAGCTTTCCCTCTATTTCTAACTCTAATTACTCAAGTGGCCACAATTGCAATTGAAAGCCTTACATAGAGATTTAGGTTAATTTTAAAATGAAACAAAAAGAATCCATTATTGAAATAGACTTTGTCAAATGTAATGGAACTGAAATGGAAAATATTTCTGTAATGTGGAATTTTTAAAATTCTCTAATGTAGTCTACTGCTACCTCCTACCAATTTAGTATCCTAATTTTATCTCTTGAGATTGTGAGGTTCTTAGATACTCCTGTTGTTCTCTTCAACCTGCAGCCAGAGTACTAATGATAACTTCACAGCATTTATAAGTGCCCCATTTCTTAAAGACCTTGAGGCAGAATAGCTTCTGGAGGATGTAGGACCTTTGACATTTAGATCCCTTCTTCACTGACTTTAATTAAAGTTTTCATATCCTAACAGTCTGACAGACCCAGTGTATTTCTTTAGGTGCTCATCACCAAACCTACCCTCATGAGTATTCTAATGGGACATCTCTGCAAGAAAATAATGGACATTTGAATACCATCTTCCCAGATCAATTCACATGGAAAATGTCAATCAGAATCTAAACTGTCAACTCTGAATGCTACCCAGGATAGCAGAAAGTTCTGTGATTTCTGTACAAGTGGTCAACATTTCAAATTATAGTTTATTCACAAAGGAAAGGAATAGGTATTTTTCTAACTCCTCCATGGGCCTTTAGTAAATAGAATGTGTTATGAAATAATACTTCTGAAGCCATAATTTTCATAAAGATGCTATGTCTGGAGAATGTGGCTCTCTGGGTTCTATACACAATACCCAGAAAAAGAAATTAAACAAGCAAGGAAATGCTAGCAATTTTACTTGCTCCTAGAATCACATCTGATACCACCTTGGGAGACAGAGCTTTTATTTGATATCCGCCTGTTTGACCTATCAGAATAAAAAACTGCAGTTGTAGCAGATGTGAGTCAAAGAAAAAATATCACTGACAGTGACATCTTTGTCAGGAAGGACAACTTTCCTGCTGAGAGAGTTATGCTAATTACCTGGAAATTCACAGCTGTTGAATATCAACCTCAAGATGTTTGAAAGCAAAATCAGATATCTTAAGAAAAAAAATTTATAGTACTTTGTACCAGTAAATCTGGCTTCAAAGCAAAAATGTAACCTGCTCTGCTTGAAGTTCTTTAAACTCCATATACACTTTTACATTGACTTGTAGTATAGCTGATACCTAACAAGAACCATTATGTTAAAAATTAACAAGTTCACTTCTCTTGCAATTTATTGCATATTCATCTGAAAGCTATGTTTTTACTTTCAAGGACTTGCAAAAATAGCTTAATTTAGAAAATAATTTTGTGCACTTGAGAAACCACAGTAAACTTAATGCTGCTGAAACAACTCTAAAACAAGGTTCTGTAGCTATAGTTTAAAAAGAGGATTACAGGAATGAGTAATGGCCTGTCTCAAGTCTTGCTCCCTTGACTAAAGAGCAGTGGATATTTGCATATTCAAAATAAGGTAATCACACATTTCAGCCCTGGTCTCAAGACAAAACCAAACAGGCAGTTTTGAACTCACAGTCCAACACAAGACTCAATTTACCACAACTGTAGGAAATACATTAAGCTGTGAATGGAAACACAAGGGCACATAACTGGGGAGAGGGGATGGAGGTGTATAAGGAGGGAGTGAACAACCAAAACACAATTTCTAAACTCTCAAATGAAAGCTTATCTGCTACTTGCAACCAGTATGGCCTGATTGTATATTTTGATAACATCTACACAAAAGCAGCACATCCTGAATTCACCAACTTGCAAAATAAGAGGTGAGAGATAACCACAAAAAGCTCATCATGGATTGGGCTTCTGCACATAGACTGTCTAGCCAAGAATACCTAGGGACTTGAGGTTCTGTGAAGAGGCAAAATGGAGCTGTTCCCAAAAAGAAGATTGTCTAGAAAACGAGAGAGAGTTAGGAGACACAAAGAAACTGATCTGTGCTGGGAACAAATCTGGAGATGAAGGATGCATGGAGACCAATGCCAGTGGTGCACAGGGACCTTGGTGTTTAATACCAGGGACTGCAATGCTATAACTGTGAGCATCCCCACAGCTGCAACCACAACCTTCCACCCACCCTCCCTGGACCAGCAGCAATCTCTGTGCCAGGAATGGAAAGCAAGACCTAGAGAATGTAGCACTGTGTACAGTGAGGAAGCTCATGTGAGCTAGAGTCAAGCAGGGCAAAAGCTCTCAGCTCATCTGTTCTTAGATAAATCCACCCCAGCATCCAGATCTGCACTAAATTTACTTTGCCTAACCCATGACAAGATATTTTCCAGCCCAGCTTCAAATCCCACCTATTTTTTCCATATTGTTTTTTGAGTTTAAAATTTCTGTTATTGAAATTCTCACTGTCAGGATAGATGATACATTTTCACCTTTTTTCCATTTTTTTTTCATCCTTTAAAACCTTGGGTTTATCCAGATCAAATGTATGCAGTGAATGACTAATATACCTCCTTTGCTAGAATAGTGACATCTACACATCAGGTTACAGAATGGTTGGTTTTAGTTCAAAAATCCAATATTCAGATTAGTATCAGCACAACATCCTAGAAACCTGGATAACAAGATCCATACATCTGTTTACTTTTAGAATAGACTGTCCCATTTTTGTTTAACCTCTTCTTTTCCTCACCTATCTTTTCCCCTGTAAGTAAAGCCTCTACAGCAGAGATCAAGATTTACACCACATATGAGAGAATAATTAACATGTATACAGAATAACAAGTATATATTTGCCACCTAAGGTTATTTTACTTTTTATTTTCAGTAATTTCTGATTGCAGTTGTAGACAAAGCAAACATCATTGAGGAGCTAGGAAGAAACAGAATCATATTTTCAGAATACGTGTTAGTGCCTCTAAATAAAATACCTTTCTAAAACAGAGTCCAAAGAGATGGAATAGGCTACCATTTCAGCAAGAAAAAAAAACCAGTATGTTTTCAGAGAAAAAAAGTTCACCTTATGAAAATTTTCTCTCTTTCAATAACTTAAAGGAACTGAAATGAACTCATATGAGATGAGAGCTTAGAAACTATTAAGACTACAAGGCATAATCCCAGGCAGACTTAGCTATAACTTTAAGTCACTTTTGCCAGTTTGCACAACCAGTCTTTGATCTCTATTTCAAAAAGCATTTTCACAAAAAAAAAAAAACCAAAAAACTATGAATTGAAAATTTTTCATCAAGTACTATATCTGTATTTACTACTTACTAAAACTTAAAAGAAGCTGCAGTACACAGAGAAACATACTAAAGCAATCATTCCTTACCACATCTGAAAATTGATTTGATCTGCTGCCAAAACATCTCATGTTTCACTTATTTCATTCAACACTGCTTTGCACTACTGTCTGTATCTCCATAGATGGTTCTTTCATGGAAAAATGACTAGGATAAGTAGCTAAGTATAAATAACTTGATTATTCTATTCATTTTCTTGCTCACAACCTGCAGCTGTAAATAAAGGCCTTTGTCCCAAAAGTACAATGATGCCTATGTGCTAAAGATAACTCCAGACTGAAGGGTAAAAATTTTTACTCTTCTAATTGAACATCATTTCAACTGAAGGCAGAGCCATGTCAGTTTCCAGCAGTTAAAAATATGATCAGTATATCTGAGATTTGAAATTACTAAAGATCTGTTCTTATAAGATAGAGAATCTGCAAGGCAGATCACTTTTGCTAGTTCTTGAATAACAAAGAGAAGCCACCATAAAACTTCACAGAGCATAATTTCTCATTGAAAAATCAATTTACAAGCTTTATACTCTTAATGCTATTTGTGTCAAAGACAGCCTGCGAAAATTTAGACTGATCTTGGTCTTACTCATACTAATGCCTATAGTCCTCACTACTATATTATTATTATTTCCAACTAATAAGTTGCTGGTTAGCAACAAAGAAATTCACTCCAGCTATTAGAGTGACTGCATTGCTAGGAAAGGGAAGAACTGATACCATATCATCTACCTTAACTTCTGTAAGAAATTGGCAATGTGCAGTCATAGCCAGAAAGTCACTTGTGTCCTGGGCTGCATAAAAACAAGCATGGCCAAAGTTTGAGGGAGGTGATTCTTCCCTTCTTCTCTGCTCTTAGGAGAGTCCACATGGAATACCACATGCAGCTGAGATCCACAGGAAAGACATTGACCTGATAGAGTGGGTCCAGAGGAGGGTCACAGAAATGGTCAGAGGGCTGGGGTGCCTCTCCTGTGAAAACAGATTCAGAGTGAGAATTGTTCAGCCTGGAGAAGAGAAGACACTGGGGAGATCTTTTTACAGAACTTGAATAATTAGAGGGCAAGAAAGAAAATTGAATCAAGACTCTTTACCAGGGATCTGTAGTGACAGAACAATTTTAAACATAAAGAGGAAGAAATTCTTTATGAAGATGGTGGCTGCCCAGTGAAACTGTGCATGCCTCATCCTTGGAAGTTGTGATGGTCAAGTTGGATGTGGCTTAGAGCAACCTGGGCTAGTGGAAAATTTCCTTGCTTATTACAGGAGTGTTGAAGTTAGAGGATCTTTAAAGGTCCTTTCCAGTCAAACCATCTTATGATTTTATGACTTCTTCCTTTAACTGAATAATCTAAACACTTTCAGCTCTCCATCATATTTCCTTATTAATAACTCAAAGGTCTTTGTACAAATCTTTATTGTTCTTCATATTCCCTTGTGCATTGAACATGCCTCTCCATATGCAAGTGTTTTTTATATATATGTATTAAAATATATATAAATAAACATTCCCATGTGGTCTGCAAACAAACCTTAATTCATCATCATTGACATTTATGTTTATTTTTATTCACAGCATGTTTCCCTTCTTATAGGTTACTGCATGGCACCACAGCCCACTCAGCACCTCCAGCAGAGTATCACAACAGCTGTTCTGCTGTGCCTGAGAGAGCTGGTGTTCCAGAGAGGAAAAATTTCTCCTTTTCATGTTTTTTCTTCATACCAGAATGTCATTTTTAAATGTAGATAAATTAAGCACCTACCACTGCCAGGTACTTGATTTTCATCCAAGATACTCATGATTCAACATTTCAGAAAAAATCCCATATAGGGGTAGGGAAATTCAAGTACTATTTGGAAGCATTTTCCATACAAGGAAAAAGTTGGGACCCCTTCTTCTGAAAATACAGGTTCCAGTTTTTCAAGGGTCATTAAGTAGACTTGACTGACAGCTTCTGGCTTCTAACACATTTTTGTACAAGGGCTATATAGGGTCAAGTCTCAAAGAAGAAAAGTATACAGAATCGCTAACAAAAATTCACATCTCCTGTTCCCAGCTGTCCTAAGGCATCCAGATGTGGTCCCCTACAATTGGCTTAATACTCTAAGATTTGTCACTGCCTTTTCATTAACAAAATGACAGTGGATATCTAGAAGAGTAGGAGACCTATACCTAAGTTTCCAAACTTTTTCAATTCATTCAAGCACTTACACACAAATGAAAAACACTAGCCCTCTAAAACTGACAGTAGTGGTTATATAAATGAACTATTGACTGTGGTAGACAGTAATCAGGGAGGAAAAAAAAAAGTATAAGAGGAATGACTTCATCAAGCAAATGGAATAACAGTCCCTTCTGTTGTCAGACATTTACATGGGTAATTCAAATCCCCATGAAAACTTATCCATCTCCATTTTTTTGCAAAATAAACAAACAAAAATAAAATAAAAACAAACCTGTTTTAAGTCTTCTAAGCAACTAACCAAAACCATGGGAACAAGCACAAAAAGAAAGTACAAAAAAAAATTTAGATGCACAAATTCTGCCCAAAAATGAAAACTGTGCTATTATGAAATATTAAGTCAGACTGAATAACTGACAAATATTTTTTGTTACATTCAGTTCAGTGATTTAAAGTCATCCCACCTTGTTAGGGACAGAAGTTGTTTTCACTTACCATCTGCTGAGTGGCTTTGCTGCAGCATGCCAGTGATCTCTACCAAATTCAAAAGCTGATGTGTCTGTACCACAGCACTCTCTCAGATGCCATTTGACAAAGCATCTTGTAATCCGACTCAGGCAGAACCGATGTTTTAGGTTTCTCTTTTCAGCAGTAATTCTTACAAATAAGATAGGGTACATGTGAGTGAATTACACGTACAGAGCTGTTACTAAGGATGTCAAACTTCCATTGATTTCACAGGAGTAGAAGGCAGAAGGCACAGGTTCATCACTGCTCTCCATGCAGGGTCCAACAATGAACAGCCATGGGAATTGTTACAGTCATCACTTACACAGGACACTGCTGCAGGTCATTCCTGGCCCTCATCCAACTGCAAGAGTCACTACAGCACTGTCAGGGCAGTATCAAATCTTCACACTGCCTTGCAAACTTTTTGTCAGTCATATACACAAAAGCCAAAATGAAACTAAGTAATAAGATTTAATGGTTTACTAACACTATTTTTGAATGGCTTTGAATAGAACATTATAGTACATAATCTTATAACAGGCACCGCTTGAGGCTTGCTAAAGGCCTTTGGTAGGCTTATTGTTTCCACAGAAAATGGAGATAGATATGTTTATTTGACTTCCTTCAGCCCTTTTCCATTTAAACCATATTTAAAATTGCATCAGCTTTATGTCAAGAAATGGAATGACAAACATACAGCTTTTTCTATCTAAATTAAATGGCAGAAGTGCCTCACTAAAGAAAACTGTTAAAAAGGTAGACTGTTTTTAACTTTGTAGATCTTTCACAACAAAACTGAGTGGGAAAAGAGTATGTAAAATCTGAATTGTGAAACAGGCATAATTAAGAAAAAAAACCAAAGGAAACTATAACATTAGCTAAATTCATAATTGCCTTAGTAGAAATGTGCTCAGGTTCTTTCATCTTCACACATGACTTTTCTTCGAGGAAATATTCAGTGTGCATTTATATTGCAGTCAGATCTTCTGGGGAAGAGAGAGCCAGCTCTGCTTCAAGAAAATGCTATGTAACCCTTGGTACAGGGCTGTTAAATGCCACTGTTATATTGTCCTCTATTCAGGGCTTAGGTGTACTTCTGAGCTGCCTGAAAGTTTGAGACTGAGGCAAATCACATGGCTGACATTTGTGATAGAAATCCCTCTCTTGATAGATAGGATGCTTTAAGTGCAGAAAGGGATGGTCCAGATACCAGCAGTACTCATCTTCTTGCCCCTAACTTGAGCTGATCCCTTTAGAAAGAACCCAGAGTTAACTATCAGCAGGGCCACTGACAGCTGTACACATCCCCTCTGCCTGGTCACAAGGACCACAAGAAGCCAGGACTAGGCAGTTCTCATGCAGATGCCATAGGAAGAACCACACCTCTAAGCAGGACCTCTTTGCAACTCAGTGGATCAAAATATCTGGATAGCCTGGATATTGCTCCATGGCAAGAAAGTATTGACCTAGCAAAAACTAATTTGGAGGATAATTTTCCATGGCCATAGAGAAATAACAGTCCATGAGGCCTGAATTTACCTACAGATTTTTATAACTCAAAATAGATTTTTTTTCAGGTTTTTAGTGTTGTAACAGCTTTGTTTTAATTAGTTTAATCAAATTGCATTTCAAGCAAAGTATTTATCTTAATACAATACAAGACATATTCATCTCTCCCATGCATGACAGTTAAGGATTCACAATACCACACACAACCTAGGGCAAGGAAAGAACAGCCTGGACTGTGATATGAAAACAGGTAGGTGACAATGGCTGCTGGGCAGCAAAATATTTGCAATTCCATTTTTGCTGTGTCTCTGTCCTAAGAGCTCTCAAGTCTGCTGCTTCTCATCTATTGTGTGTTTATTTGAGAGTCTCCCATTTGCTTTACTTATTAGATTTTTAATGCCTTTGCACCTAGTAGTTTATCTGGTGTCTCTCCTCTCAGCTAGCACATATCCTGGACGAGTGGTGGCAAGCCAAATCTTAGTATGGACAAAATGTACCTCTTTTTCTTCTCACATCAGCATTTTTCCATTCCTTTTGACAAACCCTCTATTGTCACCATTATTTAATTTTGCAGCACAACAAGGCCTCACACTTTCATTCATATCTCATTCACTAAACTTTTATCAGCATAAAGGATAGATAAGTTTTCTTTGTCCAATGGCTTTTAGCACTCACCCACACTCAAAACATTAAAACTTCATCTCAGTACTCACAGCACTGCTTTCTGGAAACTCTAATCAATATCTGTTCAATCTCTCTCTTTATTCAAATCACATTCTTTCTTCAAACTTCTACAGTACTTTCCTCCACAGTACCTATCAGATCAGGTCTGGACTTTAAGGTTTACCATCCTAAATTATCCCTTGGACCTGGCCTCCTGTCACAACAACTTAGTCAGAAACGCCCGTTTGTCTCCTTCTCCTGCTACTTTTTCACACTCCCTCCATGCTGCCCACTCTGCTTAAAAAAAAAGAAGAAAAACCTTCACACTCCAATATGCCATCCCCTTCCCCCACACATGCACTCTCATTCAAAATCCTCCTGAGATCAGTTTTTGGTGAATGTTAATAAAGGTCAAAGTTCTTCAACCTCAATGTTGACCTGAGAGTATCCTGAAGATCTAAAGGGAAAATTTAGGTACAAATAGGCTCTTCTTTCCATTTTGCCAGAGCTTCTCCTTGTAGCCAGCTTCTCATAAAATCTCTGCTCCATCCTCATGTCCTCTGCAAATGATGCAGTTCTCACCTTTTCTGTGCAGTCACTACTTTGCCAATATATAAATCACTTTAGAAGACGTACTTCTGAAATGCTGCTTATCCTGTCTCAAAACTGATTTTTGATTTAGCTAAATTATTATAAAGTTCACTTCCATAATTGGTACCGAAGTTCTCAAAACCAGAGAATTTCCCACTTCTGTTGAGATTCCAGAGATACAACATGTATTTCAAGACCATCATGTCTATATTTTTCACTCCTTTTTTTTTTTGCATTGTATAGTGATTAAACTTTTTTTGAAGAGCCAAACAGCTATTAGACAGTCAATGAGAAATAAAACAAAAGACAAATCAAATTACATTCCCAACTGCAGAGGTAGATTCTTTTTAAAAATCAGACTGATGAATGTTCCAGAAAGATTAAGAGAAAAAAGCAGGTGTTTCTTTAATAATTATGTTAAATTTTGCTGAAAAAAATACATCAGTAAACAATCAGGTGACCAGTGAGAAGACACAGTCTTGGACTACAATGTATGGACTATTATGGGTTTTTTCAGTCTTCCAGTATGAAAGTTGCTAATGCCTACTAAAACTAAAGTGAAAAATGTCCTTTCTCATTTGCATTGTAAATGTCCACAGCTACTCCCACAGCCAACATCAAGAGCAAACCTGTATAGCAATCCAGAATAGATTTCCTTGCTGTAGCGAATTCAGTGCCTGCTGTCACTGCAGCAGACTTATCTGAAGTGTTACTCAACTGAGAACTTAAAACCAATTTTGAAATAACCCTATTATATATTGCAATTAAAATCCCATAATTAATTCCATTGTTCTTGCAAATCTATGAATTATCCATGAAATTCCTAATTAATGGTTGGATGGCACTTTCCTGTTGAATCTCAGGAGGAATAATTAGTGTGAATCACCTCAGTCCTCCCATAAGCTCTCTAGAGAAGGCCCCATGAGAGTGTTCTCCTTCCCCTTCCTGGATGGACAGCTCATTGAAATGTAATACAAACCAAAGAGTATGTTTCAAGAGAGGATTTCATTATCTCTTTAGTCACAGTCTGATTCAGAAAAGTTTTCTGGTTATATTTCTCTTCCTGACTAAATATCCCAACTAAAAATAAATGCTATTGCTTTACTACTCCTGGTTTTTGGCTCAGAAGAACTGCTGAGACCTTATTTAAAGGAGTTGTTCTCATGTATCAAAGATTTTGCTGTGCAACCAACTGTAATGACATGACTGAAGGTCAGCAGCATTACACATCACATTTCCTATTCCTATTCAGAAATAGTTTCTGAATTTTCCTGAAGTTTTCCTTCTCTTGTAAGGCTGTAATTTGAACAGTCTCACAATGCACCTAAAAGTTGTTTATACTCTGAAATCATTGGTATCTCAAATCAGCAGCTAAATAGATGCTATCTGTGAGCAGAGTCAATACGAAAGAAAGCATTTCTTCTTTGCATAAGATTTCTGCAGCCATTGGACCACTTTTTAAGATGTTTTCATCAAGACCATATGGATTCAATACACACACCTAACCCTGTTTTCACAGAAAAACTCAGATGTAACAGAGCTATTCCTAAATAAAAACTTATAAAAGATGGGATTTGCCTTAATTTAGAGCTATATATTCCATTTCTCTCTGGTGACCTGTGGCAGGATATGAGGGAATGGCCTGAAGTTGCATCAGGAGAAGTTTAGGTTGGATATTAGAAGAAGGTTCTTCACCAAGAGGGTGAGTGGGCACTGGAACAGGCTCCCTGGGAATGTGGTCACAGCACCAAGCCTGACAGAGTTCCAGAAGCATTTGGAAAACACTCTCAGGCACATGGTGCGACCCTTGCAGATGGTTCTCTGCAGGGCCAGGAGCTGGACTCGATGATCTTTGTGCATCCTGTCCAACACAGCTTATTCTACAACTGAGATACATCCAAACATTTGAGTAAGACATGCTATTTCTTATGGAGATATGCAAAACATTTTCCTGGTTGGTCTTTCATCATCAAAATGAGGGTCTATCATGCATAAGCTGCCCACCTGTCACAGTTTAACCCCACTGGCCACCAAGCCCCACAGAGCTGCTCTCACTCACTCCCCCACCTGCAGGATCAGAGAGAGAATTGGAAGGGTAAAAGGTAAAATACTCATGGGTTGAGAAAGACAGTTTAAAAGGGAAAAAAAACTCACACGCACAAGCAAATCAAACAAGAAATTAATTCACTGCCTCCCATGGGCATCCCCAGAAGAGCAGGGCCCCATCACAGGTAGCTGTGACTTGGGAAGACCAACACCATCACTCCAAACATCCCCCAATTCCTCCTTCTGCTCCCCACTTTGTACACTGAGCATGATCCCTCCCTTATGGTCTGGAGTATCCTTTTTGTCAATTCGTGTCACCTGTCCTGGCTGTGTCTGCCCTCAGTCTCCACACATCCCCAGCTTGTAGCAGGTCATTATGAAAAGCAGAAAAGGTCTTGGCTCTGTGTAAGACCTGCTCAGCAATAACAAAGATCTAAATATAATCAACCCTACATTCAGCACCAATCCAAAACATATCCACATACTAGCCACTGTGAACAAAACTAACTCTACCCCAGCTGAAACCAGCACATCACCTCATAAGCCCTCAGTAGTGTCATGAGGCTACCAAATATTTGCAAGAAAGAAATGCCAGTAAAACCATTAGAATGATTCATTTACCTGTTGATCCTCTTGCTGATGGGGTCTGAGACATCTCTGAAAATCATGGGAAATGGCCATAACCCTAATGAGATTTTCTAGTAGATAAATTATCTGCAAAGGGAGACAGTACCACTCCACAACTAAATAAATAGAGAGCAACAATTCACTTAAACAAATGCACATTCCTTCTCACATTAATTTACAGTGAACAGGCATTTATTCTGCTTGACGTTTTTTAAAAGAAATGCAAGCAGCTGGTTGCTATTTATTTTGAGTACTCAGCATGAAGTTTTCCATGAAGTGACTGTCTCCTAACAAGACATGAAAGCAGCAGGTGCGAAGACCTGATCTTTTTCCTCCTCTCAGCATGCAGTAATGTTAAATGAAGAAACATTGTAATTTTGAACTTACAACATTAGAACAACAAATCTGTTATTGTGCTGAAATCCAGACAGCTTAAAAAAAAGAGACTTTACAGTTCTTAAGGTCCTTTCACTTCAATGCCTTTTGAGAAGAGACCAAGAAAGATGGAGCTACAAGACCTTTTTCCATTGTTATTCCTTGGAGCTTATGGCTTTATACAGTGTGGCAGGTTTGGACAGAGAAAGCAAAATTAATTAGGTAGAATATGGACCATCAGTGTCTTTTAGGGCAGGGCTAGGATTTGTGATCTTTTATATGGGCTAAGAGACTGCTGCATTGTGCTCAAGCCACACACAAGAGAGGGGCTGATTGCCCCTGGTTCTGCTGGGGGCACATAAGTGCATATCCATGAACTGTTACTAAACAACTCTCCAGCAAGGGAAATTTGATCTTGAGACAAGTTCATTAATAAAGATTGATCAGCCTTCAAAAGAAGCTGACATTTGAAATATTCCAATTTATTAATAACACTAATCATATTTTGGGTTTTCTCTGCAATGCTTTAGGACACAGGAGGACAGCACTGACATGCCATGGCAACACTGCTGATGTTACAGATTCCATGTTTGCACAGAGGCATTGTATAACATTGCTCCTGGCAACAGAGACAGCAAAATCTACATCACATGCCTACAGTCACATCCTGTAACCACTGGAACATGAGAAAACACAAAAAACCCAAGAAGTTGTCAGACAACTACTGCCACAGCTCACATCACACAAACAAATGCTGCCCGATGTCACAGCAGATCTCTTGTATCAGAAGGATTATCCCTACAGTGTAAACTCAAACAGCTTTGATCTGTTGGAGCAATGTATTAGGCTGAAATTCAAAAGCAAAAGCATCTTCACTTTAGCTTTGTTACACACAGAGTTATAACAGGACTTCATAAAGCTTTATACTGGTCTTTTACCATTTCATTAAGAGCACCTGGCCTCAGCATTACCAATTTAGCTTCCCTCTTGCTTTGTGCCTCACTTTGAAAAGGTTTGCAGAGCACTAATGATACAGCTTTCCCTACCATGGAGCTTCTGTTGTCAGCTACAATTTCACAGCTATCCCCCTGCTAGCACTTGGTGTTGCAGGAGTTTTGTAGAGTATGTGCAAGACTTGCTTCCTAGCTGCTGTAAAGCCATGGGAGGTTCACATCTTCTGCAGGAGAAAAATGATGAACTGCAGAAGCAGAGACCTGGCAGAACATCTCCTGACTTCATGGGTAGCAGTAAGTGTCTCTAGCATGAGAGTATAAGGTGGTAGCAAGATAGCACTGATTTCCTCCACTAATCTGTATTTATACACCGTTTTATTATGTTTTCAACACTGAGGAATGCATCTGTGTCTTTGTCCATCTCTTATTCCTGTTCTGTACCCTGTATCTGGTCTCTTTTTCTTGGCACTTCTTACTTTTAAGAACATAGCATATTCCAACAAATTTTTAAAAGCCTTTATATTTTCACAGTTCAATCATTTCTCTAAAAATTAGAAAGAGCAATATAATTACTTATACATTGATTATAGCATAAGTCAGCCTGACCTTCACATCAGATGCTTTCCAGTATCCTTATTAATTACCATTTAGCCATGGTCATAGCTATGAAGCTTCCAATAATTAATATTTTATGCTTTGCTGTTCCACTCCTGTAAATTAGTCTTCCTTTTTGCTTTTCAAATCTGTGGCATCTCTACTGGAAGATTTCAGGTTCAGAAGAAACTATTTTTCTTTCTTTCCTCTGCAGTAATCCCTCCCAGCCCTCACATTACTTTTATGCTCTATCTAAAAGGTGCATATTTGGTAGGTTTTCAGACAAAAGGCACTATTTTTAGGAACACAGAAGAACTTTTATAGAAACCTCATATTAAAACTTATTTTGTGTTTCTTGCCAATGTCATTACAAAATCTCAAGTACATGAGGACAAGAATCCAGGCATGTGCTAACACATGCAAGTTCCAAGTATTACTAATCCAAGAGGTTCATATTTTACTGTTGCACGTTCCAGGGCTGACAGTAACAGCAGACTCTTTCAAAAGGTTCTACCTAAAAGAGGTTCATGCATTTACTTGTATTTTGAATATGATATAATATAAAGATGCAGTCTGTTACAGCAGAAATATGTCTCTGCTCTCAGCAACATTTTGCTTACAGTTTACAGAGCAACTGTGAAAAAAGTTTCAATTAGGAGAACAGCCAGAGGAATCTGTCATAAAAGTCAAGTAAAAATTCTTTATAAAACAAAACAAGCCATACTGTTCTTTATATTGGTTATGAAACAATGACTAAATTTTAGTAAATGACTAAAACAAACAAATATGAAAGAAAAAAACATCTACTTGTAAGCAAAATAATTCTCAAAGCAGGTTTAAGAAAATTAAGAGGGATAGTGTACATTGCTGAGCATAATCCCCTCAGACTATTCAATTTATAATAAATATAGGAGCAATATGATTGATTCATGTTACAAATCAAGAACTCAAGTAAAGAATAAGGAACAGAAAATATTACAGTAGCTAAAGTCACAGAAGTCCTGAGGCCTCTAAGATATGATAAATTTGGCCTGACATACAGTATCTGTCCTGTGAAATGAGATTATTCAAAGTGCAAACTGGAAGAAAGAAACACAGTTCATGTTCATTACACTTATGGCTTCATAATAGTTCTAACAGCTTAGATTTCCTTCTTTACATCCCTTATAGAGTCTGAGAAGCAACAGAATATTGTATTTTCAAAGAAAGCTAAAAGGATATATTTTCCTGGTTTGAACATTATAGTCTATTTTCAAAGTGTTTAGAGATGACAAAATCCCTATATTGAGCTCTACTTCCAATACAACACCTCAGTTCTACAGTATATAGCAGATAACTGATCTCACCAGCAGTGAGGTTTAAGTACTTTCTAATATTATATACACAGGGATCCTTACCAAAAAGGAAAAAATACTTGCACATTCTTCTGTACAATAAGACTTATAGACTGTTCTGTCTTCTGCAAGCATTAACACTTATTTATTTACATCCAGGTTAAGTTAGTGCTTACCAGACATAATTTTTTTTGCCCTACCCATGAGTAAACGTAGCAGTAGAACCAACACGTGCCTTTAGTTGCAAATGAGTTTGCTTATGCACAAGTAGGGCCATTCCAAAAGCCAAGATGTTTTCTGTCTTAGGTCCATCTTGGGTTATGTGACTTTTCAGGGTTTTTTTCTGTAAACTGCCTCATGCAGGTTTATGTATTCATTTCTGACATGAAATTAGATAGCAGTCACCTAATGGGAACATACAGAGAAGATGGACCCAGACTCATCTGCAAAGTGCACAGAAGCAAGCAAGTTACAAAAAGGGACATTCTGTTTAGGTACAGAAATTTCACCAAGGCAGTGGTCAAGTATTGGGATAGGTTGCCCAGAGAGATTGAGGAAACTCTATTGCTAGAATCAAAGTTCATCTGGACAAACCCCAGATTGCCCAGGTGAATTTTGAGCATCTCCAGCCTCATGTTGTTTAAACAGGGTTCAAAGCAACCTCCACAGCAACTTTTCAAAATAAATTGTTTTATGATTCTGTAACTGACAAGTAAGTTGAAAGACCATTTTGGTCCATAAAGGAATCAAACAGCTACAATCTAAGTAAAGAACAGGCCACAGCTTCTCAAATTTTAATTTTTGAGCTAGACTTTCCTGAAAATGTACAGCCCCTTTTCTCATAATCATGCAAAGAACAGCATATGTGAGACATGATCACACTCTGAAATCAGACCAAAGGGCTTGCTTTCTTTACAAGTTAGCTTTCATTTAGTCTTTCATTATATTCTTGTTGATATTGAAATAAGTAACCTATGGCTTTTAAATAGCAAGTTAAAAGGGCCTTGCAGGTGGTGATTATTTTTACTCATGCTTGCTTTCCACAAGATAGATGCTGACAATTCCTCAGTACTTTGCAGCAATGATGCCCTCTAAAAATATGAGATCCAAACTACACAACACCTACACAGTCATCTCCTGATACCTAATGGTGAAGCTGTTATGCAAATGGTGAGGTGGTTTATACAACAAATAATTCTGGCTGCAAAAAAATTAGTTACATTAAAATTTTCTCTGCAGTTGAACAAAGCTGCATAAGGATGATCCCCAGAAGAAGCAGTATTAGAAACAGGTCCTCAAGCACACAGCTGGGAGCAGTGCATAAGCACCTTCACTCCAGAAATTCAACAGCTGGCACTCTGTGCATCCCAACCAGCCACTACACATCAGACAACAGCTGAGGGAAATACAGATGCTGCAAATGTCATTGGCCCAGTCTCAGTCTCCTTGCAGCACTTCTGCAATCAGTTCTCTTGAGTTGAGCAAGGAACAAAAACTTCCCGGCACAAAAGTTTCTACAGTATAACAAAAATTGAGTCACAACTGGCAAGGCAGAAGTTGTTAAGGCATTGCCAGTAGATTCAAAGATATCTAATGATTTTAATGAAATGCTGTTGTTGTAGTTGAGAATACTAATCACTTCTCACACTGAAGAGAATAGCCCATGTATGCCCAGAAAAGCAGCATGAGCCAATCATAACAAACCAAAATAGCAAATTTAAATTTGGAATTTCACAGTGATTCATTGACCTGCCTTTTTCAAAAGAGCCTTTGAACAGATGTCATTGCTAAGTCATGTTAAAAGAAGCAAATATTTTAAGAATGCTCACTTTGCTCCCTTATACAATTGAATCAAGCCATCTGTGCAATAGTGGTCCTTAACCAATATTCTATCCACTTTGAAGGCACTAAAATTCATCCCTGTTTAGTTCTCTGAGCAGATCCTTCTATAAGATACACCTCTGAAGCATTCTCCAGAGTTAGACAAAAAGTGGAAAAAACCACCCAAACACCCCACACTTGTTTAAGATAGGAGTTCTTATTTTTGTTTTGTTTTCCCTTTCCTGTTCACAGAATGGGTCAGGTTGGAAGGGGTCACAGTGGGTTGTCTGGTCTGCTCAGGCAGAGTCATCCCAGAGCTCATGGCACAGGGTTGTGTCCAGATGGTTCTTGAATATCCCCAGTGAGGGAGACTTCACAGCCTCTCTGGACAATCTGTTCCAGTGCTCAGTCACCTGCACAGTAAAGAAATTCTTCCTTATATTCAGCTGCAACTTCCTGTGCATCAGTTTCTGCCCAGTGCCTCTTATCCTGTTGCTTGGCACCACAAGACCCTGCTCCATCCTCCTGCCATCCTCCCTTCAGACACTGACAGACATTGATGAGGTGTCCTCTCAGTTGTTTCTTCTTGAGGCTGGACAGGCCCAGCTCTCTCAGCCTCTCCTCATAAGAGAGAAGCTTCAGTCTCTTAATCATCTTTGGCACCTCCTCTTCTAGGATAATACAAAATTTAAACCAGAAGAATTATGTGAATATTTGGAATCACAATGTTCTCTAAAGACTAGAAATATCCTCCTGACATTAAGGAGAGAACAGCAACTTCAAAAGAACCATAATTCTTAAGAATTTCTTCTTTCAGAGCACAAATTTCAGTTCTCTTCTGGATACATAGATTTGATGACTTCATTACAATGCCCAAAAATAGTCTCTGTTTAATGGCAGTGATGTAAAGGCACAATCTTATCTTTAGTTGTTTCCAGATCTGCATGACTGTCTTAATTAGCATTGGAGCAATCAAACTTGGCACCCTGTGGTTTTTCTGTGCCTTTCTCAGCAACATATTTATTGCTTTTTACACAAGATGTGTTTGTATATTTTGCTAGAACAGGGACACAATTATGAGGTCATGAGGGGGTTGCACAGCATAAAGCAGTTTAATCTGTGTTTTCTAATCTCTGAAAGCAAAAAGAAGAGAACATTTTATCGTTAACTCCACCCATGCTGAGACTGAAAACTCAACTGGCACAGTAAAACACAAAATTATGATTGGTGTTAGCAACAGGTAGCTCCAAGAAGTCACCTGGATTTCTTCCAGTTAATCTGATACTCAAGAAAACTTAACAGGTTTTGTTATTGTGTGGGGAATTTTTTCTTTTAAACAAAGTATTTCAGTATTTCCCAATGTTGGATGATGAATCTTAAAAGTTAACACATTTACAAAAGGTTACAGAAACATTTTCTCAACATTCTGTGAGGAATATTTTGGGAGCCAAATGAATTTAGGAGAGTTGGAAAAAAACAAATGCTATTGAATTACTGGATTACTCCACACAGTTCTACTTCCAAGTACCTTCTAATCTTTTTCTCTGAACTGCAACTGCCTGGTTTTTGTATTGCCATAGGAATGGAGTGTGAGAGCAGCCAGTGTCCCCACTTTCTTGTGCTGTGCAATATTGCTAAGGCAGCCAGCTGGCTCTAAGATAAAGCCAGATTGAAGGTCAGGGTGCAGGCAATACCAATAGAAGTGTGAGGTAACAACAATGACCTCAAAGTAACAGTACAAGGCAAATTCAACATTTCAGGCTGTTCACCTCACATCTCTGTTTTCAGATCCTTTTTCTGAGCATGATGTCACTGCTCTCCTGAAGAGCTGGATGAGCAGAGACACACCCCATCCACAGACCACACTTCTTTTCCCTCTGGGAGGTCTGGCAACTGCAGGTCCTCTGAGGCATGCTTTTTATTCCACACAACTAAAGCCTTGTGACTCTGCATTTCCAGAAGAGGATTATTTTGGCCACATGTGAAAGTTATCACAGTAATGGTGGTAATTAGCAAAAGTGACACAAACTTACATTTCTTCTCTCTTTTTTTCAAAATCACTTATTGCAAGTCAGCTCAAAGCCAAAAAATGAAAAAAAAAATCCATTTTCTATTACTTGCTAACTTCTGGAACACCATCAGAAAATCTTTAAATGGATTAAGTGTTCGATCATAAAGTGAATTTACTATAACTGAGTCAGGCATCCATTTCAGGAAGCTTCAGTAATATATTAACTCATTTCTCATTTTGAGGTGAATGTGTTTTTCTTATGAAATTATTATTATTATTATTATGTAAGTATAATCCTGATGATACAGAACCTAATCTTAGGGGGCTTATTTTGAGCATCTCCAAATTTGATTACATAGTAATTGTTAGACCATAAAAAGGAAATATTACTTCCAGTCTCCATTCAGGCTCAAGTTTTAGAACTGTTCCCTCAATCCCTTACTCCCACAAGATAAAGTTCTAAACCACCCTGCATCTAATAAGTCTTTGTCTAGTTTCAAATAGTTTTTAAAAATTATCATCTATGAAAGCAAGCCTACAATCACATCCTGAGGAGAAGAAAAGCATGTCTCTTCACTGAGGAAAATGTTACAAAACACACAGAGATCTGGTTTTTTACAGATATTTAAGTGAAAGACTGTGGCAAGAATCAAATGCTCTATTTCAATGTAACAGCTTCATTAGGTCACAATTTTCTATCAAGCAAGCACATGAAGCAATTACTTAATTCTACCCCCATTGCTGAATATTGTGCTTCAATACATACCTAACACATTAAAGAGATCTGTAAATTTTTGACTTAAAACCAAATCAAAATTATTTGGATGCAGCTGTGTAGAACTCTGCAGTGACATGCTCAGGGCACAGTGGCCTTACACTGAACACATTACTGGGTACCCACCCAAAGTGTTTGCTTGCATTTTGAGAAGCAGTAGTCTGCTGCCTAACAAATATTAAGCTGTTAAAAGATATGTTGATTTGGACTGTAATGACAAGAAAAATGTTTACAGCTACCCACAGCATGTCACATTCCTCCAGCCTCCTGTGGGACAAAGCCTGTCCAGCAGCCACAGGCTCACAGGGTACAACCACAGCTGCCAAGCTTCAGAGGGGAACAGTCAGGATCTTAAAAGTGTGACTGAGTGTCAAAGACTCTCAGAACAAAGCCAAGCCTTGAATAAACACACACAAAAGGTTTTACAAGCAAAACCAAGCTTTAACTTAGCTTTTTAGTTACTGGTAATATCAAATAAATCAAAACATCTGTGCTCACATGGTGCATGAAAGACTTTGCAGTGGAGTCTACTTCACTGCCAATAACAGAAATTGTGTGTAGAGATCACATTTTCCTACAAAACACTCAAGCTGAAAGCTTTTTTCCTTGAACCTGATACGCATTTTGTAATTGCCATTAAATAAATGTCAAATTGAGTTTGAAAATAACATTGAATTGTTTATAATTGTAAGAGCATGTTATTCCCTGTGAATTTATAAAGTTATGAAGAAGAATAATGCAAGGTGTAGATATCTCATCTTAACACTAGATTATCCAAAGTTCATTTTCAGTCTTAAGACTGCCTTAAGAAGTTTTACATAAATATAGGACACCTATGTTAATATGATCCAGCTCAAGTAAAGCCAGCAGAGCTTAGATTGTAGAAGTGGATTTGCTTTTAAAAATTTAATCTCACTAAAAATTTTCTTTGTACCCATCAGAAAGGTCTATTTTAATTCCCATATTGCTATCAACACCATTTTCAGAAGACTACTAACAATAACATATCATCTTGAAAGTATGAAATATTTCTTTTAATAATTTCACTAGGATTATTTTATCAAAAATAAGTTTAAGTATTTTAAATGGATATTTCTGGGGATAGTAGAGAGAAATGATCTTCAGCAGCCCTATGTGCACATAAATCTCATCTATTTACTGTAGTTAGTACATGTAAAGATTTATTCATTTACTATCACATCTCATAATACCAAATAATTTATCACTTGTGCAAAATAAAGCCAGTAAAGATTTACTTATCAATAGAAAGAATATCCCTGTCCCATACACTCACACTGCCCAAAAAACCCCAACAAAACCGAACAACAACAGCAAAACAAAACCAAAATGCTCCCACACAAGCACCCAAGAAGGCCTTATTCACAGCAGGAAAAAAATGTGCAAAATTTTCTCTCATTTAAAAGTGATAGAAAAGCAGCTTTTAAACTTGGTGATCTCCTGGGCTAAGATGAACTTTTGCTTAAGCATTCTTTTGTTGGATCAGATTCTCATTGAAAGAACCAGGGAAAGTTTTAGAAAAATATGTAGCTTCATAGTTGATAAGGAAAAAAATATATATATTTTACATGTTGTTTAGAAGAAAAAAGAGCTTAGGGCATATCTGCAGAACAAGAAACCAAAATTAGCACAGCAATCCCCTGAATAATATCTTCTGCTTCTCAACAGGGCTACTTATCCCAAAGATTGTGTGCTGCGATGCATCTCTAACAGTTTGATCATCTAAGCACCCTCATTCAAAGCTCTGCAGGGACAGTGCCTCATGTTATGTAGATGTGGCCTAAATGTCAGCATCTGGAAAAGAGAATGCCTGACAGGTATTTGTGCAAAGACAGAACAGCAGCTTCATCCACTGCATTTCTTCTGATAAACCAACACAAGGATCTTGCACCACGTTTAGACTGGAAAATACTTCTTAGGAAAGCTGCAAGGACTAAGCATGGCTATAAGTCTCTCTTCTCACCAAAAATCACAGTATTTATGGTGGTTTTTTATAATTATGCATGATGCAGCAAACATGAATTTGTAGGGTAACAACCAATGATTTTTCCTAGTCATAAAATAGTAGAAACACCATAAGGCCTTTGGAGATGAACCATTCCAAAGCAGAACAGTGGCCATAGTCCAGGAGTTTTAAGATACCATGTACAGAGTTCCATAAGTGGTAAGAGAACAAGGAATACATTTAAAAATATTTGATATTCTAAAAGTAGAATCAAATCTACAATAATTATGATACTGTCCACAAACAGCATGTTTATCATCATGACTGAGAGTCATACTGTATTACAATTCCCTACAAGCTCCCTTCTGTGACATCTTCCCTAACAACCTTCTGCAAATTGACTCAAAGCCATTAAATTAAGATTAACACAACATCTAAAAATTAAGAAATTTAGCAATGTTTGCATGATATGAGCTTCATGTGACAGGAAAAGCTCACTTTTTCCTACTGTACCTTCAAAGAATAGCAAATTTAATATACACTTTCCAAACAACAGAATATTTGCTAAATAGAAAACATTTTCAATCTGGGGCAAGAAGGTATTTTGTAACTCTGCATTCACACTCGGTGTTAGCTTCTGAAACAAGTATTTAGAAACATCTTTCAACTCTGGTATACATCTTTACAAATCTGGCTAAGACAAACCAAAAATCTTTATTGACCAGAGAAGCTGAGGATTCCCCATCCTTAGAAGTGTTCAAAGCCAAGCTGGATGGGGCCCTGAGCAGCCCTGACTGGTGGAAGGTGTCCTTGCCCACGGCAAGGGTGTTGGAACCAGATGATCTTTAAAGTCCCTTCCAACCCAAATCATTCTATGATCCTATTGGCATATTTGGTGAGCAAACAGTTCACTGGATACCACTCCCAGAAATCACTTGGATCAGTCACCAGCTCCTGAAGGTTCAGTCTGAACATCAGACACAGCCTCTGGACATTAACATTAGCACTGTAACAAATTAATTAAGATTGTCATGGACTTTCCAGTCCTGAAGAGTTCCAAGATTTGGTTAGACCACACCACAACTGAGCTGACCTAACATTGACCACAATCCTATCCTGACCATGAGCTCAGACCAGATGATCTACCCAGGTCCTTTTTAACAAGTCTTCCACAAATGCACAATAAAGAATTTGATGCGGAAATTTCATGAGGGATTTTATCCATGAAACATTCCAGTAAGATAGACTCTAGATTTTAATTTCAGTTGGGGTACACATTTTCAGTACAAGATTCCACTCCCCCACATTAGTTTCCAAGTTTCTCAAGTGCACACAAGCCATTATCTTTTCCTATTGCTATCCACTGTTTCCCCCTAGCAATAATGATCAAGCTCCAAGACACTTCACTAGATTATTTATAGTGTGAGTCTCAGTAGCCTCAAATGCACTGGACATAGCATAGATCCCTTAAAGGAAAACTAGTCAAGTGTGCAATGTTGCCTGGAAAAGCCTGTCTGGCACTTTTGTATGGGCAGCTAACTTTCAAATGCCACTTTGACTGGCAAAACACTTGAAGGAGGCTTTCCAACACACCATCTTCAAAAATTCTTTGTCCTCTTTAAAACAAAGGTCATGAATCCCTTTCAAACCTCAGCTTTGATCACTCTAGTCTCCACAATCAGCATATCCTGTGCAAATATTTTAAACCTAGAAACTGATAACTAAATGTATATGCATTCAGGTCCTTGATGTGAAGAAATCCTGTATGCAAATGACTGCAAAAAAATACCAGCACTTCTTAAATAATGTAATGTTTTTTAATCTCTAAGTTAACCTATACTTGGCCTACATTTAAGACTTCTACTAAAAACAAAACCCATTCAATCTTTTTGTTGATACCATCATTCATAAAGGCAGCCAAAAAAACAGATGTCAACAATTTTTTGTTAATTACATAAAAGAAAAGCACTCACCTCTTTCTTTCAGAAATCAGCTTTTACTGTTACAGAGTAGCTCCAACACAGAGAAAAGCCTTGTAGGCCAAGGGGAACATGGAAAATGTCAGTGCTCTAGAAGAAACAGGCAGGAAAATAATATAATTTTTCTACAAGTGTTCTTAAGGCTGTATTACCCTTGCTGCCAGTGGCAAAGAAAATGTTCAGGAATACCTTGCTAGTAGTATGAAGAATGACATGAATGTAAAAGACCTCAGGAAGGATTATCACTTGTGTACCTACTTCCTCCTGCAAGAGAACCTGCTGATGTGAAGCAAAAATTATACAGGTCTGTAACAAGCTCAGGGGGACCAGAGTGACACTCAGAGTTGAACTTTTTCCTTTAGACCTTCTAATTTTCATCAGTTTAAAATACCTAAGTGACATGAATAAAACTAGAACCTTCCAGTTGCAGCCTGCAATCCTGGAAAGATGAATTAGCATGTCAACTTTCAAATAATGCAGATTTACAAAGGCTGGAATGAATTCCAGCATTCAAAATTAATTACACCTCAACTGTTAAACTTTCTTTGGCCAAGTCTCTTTTTTTGCTAAGAATTGCAAGACTATCACAGAAACCAGCCCTGGAGCATTTAGAACTCTACAGATTCAATAAAAACAACTCTGCCTCCAAATAAAAATCCACTAATGTCATGAAAAGCAATGACTACAGACTAAGCCTTAAGGAAATAGTTACTTAGCAAGTATATATAAAGTTCTTGTCATCATTGCATATGGAAAGGATTTTGAAGCTTGGCCTATCAGTCCACATACTCCCAAGGAAGACCTATTTATGCTTACATTTGAACTGGCCTTGCACAGTTTTTAGTGAACATGAAGGATTTCCCTCAACTTCAGGCAATTTGTTATTTAGCAGTCTAAATAGGGTAGATAAATACAGCACCATTACTCACAGCCTGATTTTAAATTATTGAGAAAGTAACAAATGTCATCAGGAACCCTAGAGTGCTTTCATGCACCCAAATGTCACCTCTTCCCATGCATTAACACTCTCTCTCCCTCGTTAGACAATCTGCTTTGCAGAGATGTGCAAGCAAACAGCAGAGTTTGACACTGTAAAAGATTCTTGGGAAATATGAAAGAAAGTAAGTTACACAGTATCTAAGAACAGGAGAAGCATCTTGTTTTTTCAGAACTTGCAAACCTTGAAAAAACATTTGGTCTCCTTGCTCTGCAATACAATCACTGCTAGCACTTCACTCTGTATTTGCTTTCAAAAAATTGCTTTAACTAAGCCTACCCTTCGATGGCAGTCTCAAATTAAGAAAGGAATTTTAAAAAGGAAGAAGGCCACTCATCCAAACTATATTTACTGGGTGCTTTTTCCCCAATGGACATTAAGGATAAAACTCTAAAGAGAGCAAGGAATATGCAAATCAATCAGATTGCTGGTTTAACAGAACTTGAAATTGTGGATTAAGTTATTTCTCAGCTAAATCCCAGATTTTTAATATAAACTGATCCATATTTCTTCCAAGATAACATTCTAATTCAAAATTAATAAGAAATAGAGCACCTGGTGTTTCAGAACGACATGGTATCTCATGAAGGGAAAACACTAAATTTCATCCCACAGCCATAAATAAAGCATCTTCTCTGATAAAACTTTGTGACCTAGTTCCTTCCCTGGCTGGGAAAGGATTTGTGAAAGGACATGCACTTCACTTTCTCATTATCAAGACAGTAATAAATTCTCAGTTAAGTTTCTAAATTAACAGTTTTATTAACTTTGCATATTTGCATCAACCCCTTTGAAATACTTACCTGTGCAGAAAAATGTAGTCCTCAAAGCCTGACTCTGACTTCTATGAAAAACAGGATTAAAAAGGAGTACTAATCTTTAAAAGCAATAATTACACTATTAGAAAAAAGCCCAAGGAGAGATCAGAAATAAGCACAAAATAAGATTTTAGGTTGTAAAAATGCTAATATACACATATATAATTAAATATACACTTTTGCAGTATACCCCATATACATTAGACAGCTAGAAAGTCTGTGATATATAAAGTTTAGATCTAGATAAATAGTGTATTATGGTTACAATGCACAATGAAATTGCATTGAAATGTGATCCTGTGTGATATGTACCCAGACAAAACCAACTGAAAGAGCAACAAGATATTTCTGGAGACTCAACATGCAGTCTAGATTTCTAATCTTGTCACACTTTTAAGATTCAGATACCAATTAGATTTTCAGATAAACATGTCTCTGATTAGTCAAAACTGGTCTTTCATACATGTCTCAGAAGTCTGCTATATGTCTCTAGATATCAGCATCACTACAGCTATCTCTTTCACCTCACAGCAAGTCCATTGCAATGACAGGTTACAAATATTTTAAAATACTTCACGGATGCCCTCATTCACATTTCAATTAAGCTGATGTTACATTTTTAGCATTTCCACAATATTTTTACCTTCAGGATAGGACAATTGCAAGGGCTTTAAATTATTTTTATGGTTTTATTCCAGAACTCCAAAATACTTGGATTTTTTTTTCCACTTGGTTTCAACATTTTTATCCTATTTAAACATAGCCAGTCAAGAAATGACACTATCAAAGCATAAAGATCCCTTCAAAATTCATTCAGTACAGATGAAAAAATCTTATGCACATACAAAAGAAAACAATTAGCTCAGGAGCAACACAAACAGCTCCAGATCCAAAGAATAAACCTTGGGCCTGCCCTCCCCCAGTTCACCATGGTCAAAATGTCTTTGCTCTCAATCTCAGAGCAATACTCCAAACCCCTCTGGAGGAGCTCTGATTTTACTGACACACAGGAAAGGGAGACAGGTGGAAGGCAGAGCAGCAGGAGCTGCAGTTACCATCCCCTACACCCCTCACACCAAGCAGGGGAGGCAGCTGGCCAGCAGCTGCTCCTTCACAGGTAGCCTCTCACCTATTCCACTTTCTTGCTGTAATGCATGGTGAAATACCCTCCAGGGATTTTTACACCTTTAGAAAGGGCAACTCTCAAGATCAAAAAATTAAGGACGCCCTCTAAGACTTCTCTGCTATGGCACCTCTGTCTCCAGCTCCAGACATTCCAGGGAGAAAACTACTCACAGAAGAAAAAAAAAACAGTTTGGGTACAAAATCTTTTGTGGATTTTTGTTTTCCTGCTGTTCTTGTCTTTTTTTTCATAACAAAAATTAGAAAAATTAAAGCACAGATACAAGACAGCAAGTCAGGAGAAAGGGCAGACTATGTCACATCACCACCACCCTTCATTATTCCTACATTTACAAAGATTTTAATGTGTACATCTGAAAGACAACTGCACCAAACAAGTTTCCTCCTGTTTGAATATATCTTACAATAACACTCCTTCACTATACTAAAAGTTGAACCTAAAAGCATTTCACACTCTGACTCAAGCAGAGCAGTGATGCATTTTCTGCATTAAAAAACTAATAGGAAGAGGCAAGCCTGCTGCTTTTAGATAATGCTATTTTTATTTCTTCTAAAAATCCTTTAATCCACTTGACCCTTACTTTATTTCCACACAGCTAAGGTTTCTCCTTTCTTCTGTTTCCATGTCAAGTAGTATCTGCAAGTACTTTTGGAGATATCCCAGCCACGATACCATTAGGCTATAAACATTTAACAGTTGCTCACACATTTCTGAAAAGCAGGGTGCTGTTCTTGTTACCTGTTTCTTATGGGAAATTTCTATCACATCACAACTTGTTATTAATCACAAGAAAGCACGAGACCTGCATTCAAATGGGAACTTTGCTATTTACATTTTCTGCAGACAAACATTACACTTAAATAAAATAAAACCCCATTTTGAGATGCCAAATAGAACAGAAAATCACTGACAGTTGATCATCTCCCTGTTGACTTGCTGAATATTCCAACCATTGAAAA
>VZRX01020982.1:131097-169895 GCA_013398075.1 Notiomystis cincta | reverse complement strand
AAATAGAAGAGACCCTTCCCTTCCCCCCCCCCCATACCTCTTGTTTAATGTCTACAAAGTTGGTTTTTTTCATTGCAAGACAAAAGACTAATATGGAAGTTTAACTTCAGTTGTACATTGACAGGGACAAGAGCTAGACTGCCAACTGGTTCTTCTCCTGATTACAGGCATACTACAAATTTAGTTGTGATATTAATTAGTTCTCAGATTACTTTCTTTTATAATGATTTGGTCTTAAGATACACATTTTCACCCAGATATTCTGTTTTGCTGCTTTTTAAAAAATAAACTCTGACTATGCTGGACTATAGTGGTGCAGCAACTTACAGTTGAAAAAAATGCAAGTCAAAAACATGTATTTCACTGTAAATAAGAGTATAAGTACTTCTCACCAGGTTATTTATAATGTACTAGAAGTGATAAGTGATTGCTTTTCACGAAGAGGAACTCAAATGCTAATTAACACTTTTTAAATAAGTGTTTCAGTTTATACAAGTGTTTACTTGCAACTAAAAAGGATTAATATAACTCTCCTTTTCTACAGTTGCATTTAAATTTTCCATTACATTGTCTTCATACAGAACTTGTTTCTTCTTTGAAAACCAGTGTAGTGGTGTATGCAATAATCCTTCTAGATTCCTAATTCTTGAAAAAAAATAAGTCAGTGAAATCATGAATTATGCAATAGAGCTTAACCTTTTATTCCTACTGATCTCCAAAGTTAAAATTCCCATTTTATGTGCTTTCTTATCCAATAAATTGGATTGATTTTCATATCATCAGTTAGATAAGCACATGACCAGTTTGATCTCAAGCATATTCTTTTTCACAGAATGTGCATTTGTTTCCACATCTACAACATTTTTTTTATGACTACATCTATAGCCCACTTCCTTACAGCTTCTTCATGGACAGTTTTATCCACAAACAATTCTGCATGAGTGACCTCTTGATTGATACCCTGTTAAATATAGAGTGTCCCTGTCCAAATGTGCTCCTTTCCAAAGTATGTTGAGCACTAGTTTCTCATTTCTTTTTATTTCCTTCCTCCTCCTCAGCTCAGTAGGTCACTATATTAACCTCACATTTAATCTGCACACAAGCCATCTGCAAGACACACTTCATTTCCAGACAGATGCAGACAAAACCATGTAGACACACCCCAAATTAATGAACTGCAGTCATTATGGCAGGTAGCTTTGAACTGGCTATCAGAAACAGGGCTCAGCATGGCTTCCAAATCCAGTTAGTTTGGCTTGTGACAAAACCAGGGAGTTATTGGCCTCCCACCACCAAGCACCTGAAAAGTGCCACCCCATCACAGTGCCAGCCAGCCAGGACCATGAATCCATGGACTTACAATGGAATCCATGCAAGGTCAGCTCCAGTTTGGATTAACAAAATAAAGTTATAAGGCTCTAAAACCTCTCAAATCCTGCCTACAGAGATCTCACATTTGTTTGGAGGCCCTGGCAGTACTGTGCTGTTCTGTAAATTCTGTTGTTCTTTCCAGTTCATTTCCACAGAGATGCCAGTTCACAACTGACAAACCCTACATGCTTTGGTACTCACCTGTCTTTGGTCTTAATCCTAAAAGCAAATCAAATACAGCAAGCCTTCAGCTCAAAAGCAGTCTCATTTAATCTCATAGGTTTCCCTACAGACAGGAATATCCTTTTTAATTTTCCAGTGGTTTCAAAACATTAAAGAAAATAATCCACCTGCACACCTTTCAGGCAGCAGTGTCAGCCACTGAGGCAGCACTTCATGCATGGCTTTAAGGCTCAGATTTCACCCTCACTGTAGGGAGGGTTAGTGAACTATCATGAAGCTGGTTATTTCACTCTTAATGCATCTTTGACTAAAATCAGCATATCTCCCAGGAGGGAATAAAACTAAGTCAATATGCTTAAAATTTTACTCTCAATACTCATTACAAGGCCTTAGAAGATAGAAAGGTAAGCTTTACAACCCAAGCCAATTTCAATTTGACAAAGACCACCTCAGAAAATTCAGGTCCCTTCAGGTTCAGGGAAGTCAGCAGAGAGGTAAAAATCTGATCCTCTGCTCATTCTCCTTCCTCAGACAGTAGGCTGGCAATTTGAGGCTTAGACTTTGGTAGTTCCAATTCTCAGAGGGTTTCCATGGACTACCCCTTTAGAACATAGAAGGAACATTTAATTAAGTTGGAAGGCAGACTAGTTAGAACCATCAGGAAAGAGCACTCCCCAATAGATCTGTAGAAAGAACTCACAGTTGCATTTTCTCTTACCAATGACAGAAAAACAGACCTTTTTATCACTAACTCTGGATTTGCTGCTCAGGACACATCATACTGAGCCACAGCAAGGGCAAAAGTGTTTACATTTGGATGCATCCATGAAATCTGGAGAAATAAAGTACAGAGGTCACACAGAACAAAAGCACACACAAGGTTGAGGACCACCTGAAATGCACATTACAGCCTTGCAAACTTCTTTCAATGGTTTACCATAAAAATATCTAAGTAACAATCGAATATTAACTACACATTATTGCTGTTTGAGTCCACTGTATGTAACATATTCATTTCACTCTTAAGTTAAATCTCAGTGCTCACATTTGCAATAAAACTCCACTTGGGCAAACAGGAACTCTGTTTTAGCAGCTAGAATTCTAAGAATACATGCCAAACTTGAAAAATCAGGAAATTTCTGATGCTGAACTTGGCACAACACAAAATGTACAAAGTCAAAATTTTAATTGCTAGAAGTGTGACCACATCTACTTTACTCCAGCTCACACAAAATCATTTCTTTTTGAAGGATCAGCTTCACCCTTAGCTAATTCACTGTTTAGCAGACAAGGTAGGGTATTGGAGCCAGCACAATTATACCCATCAACACTCACTCAAGATTTATATGCACATTTATATCAAGACTAATACAGCCCTTAAATTTTCATGACTGGCTGCTTGTGAGGAGGGCCTATTTTCTCTGTAGCTGCACCACAATTCATGGGCTGCCATCTGGCCCTGTTAAAGCAGCCTTACAGAGACAGAAATAAAACAAACTTTCATAGCTCATCCTCATGGCAAGAATAAAAGTAAAAACTGCTTATTCCACTCCTGAAGCTATTTTTAAAACTACTTATCCCAACATGCACATTACTTATCCTTTGTATGATACCCAACAGGCTTTATGCTGAAATGAGATTTTACTCTGTATTGGCTGATTTCATCTTGTGCAGTATGTTTGCTGGCTACCAGAAATTGTTTGCTGTTCTGCTTTGAGTACCTGACTCAGTAACTGACATCAGGAGCATCAGTTTGACATGAATATGTAGATATGTGAAAATCTGTGTTCAAAACAAAACAGACTATGATGAAAGGTCAAGTTTGACAGCTGGAAAGAAGCCTTAAGGCTCCTCTTCAAATCAAGTTTGAGTTTTATTCAAAGGTCAATGTCACTGTGACCTATTTCAGTTTTCTTCACTAGAAGGACACAAGAAGGCTTTTGAAATTTTAAAAACAATGTTCGTACTGCTTATAGCAAAGAAGCATTTCAATGCTTTGCAACTTCAGGGCAAGAGATGCACAAAGGGTGAAATAAATATTAGTTTTATGGGTAATTTAACCAAATACAATTTAATGCAAGGCAGCTTTAGCATAATCTAACTCTTATAGACAGGGTGACATCTAAACAATGGGAAATTGTTTTTTTCAGCTCAAGTACATCCAGAAGAGTTGGGGAGAGCACCTCTTTGCATCAGCACCTGGATAATTTAAAGGCACATCACAGCATTAAACATCCTTTTACAGCAAGAGCAAATGTCCAGCACCTGAAAGAGAGCCAAGTATTCCTCTTCTCCAACACCTGTTGGCCACACAGAGCTATTTTGCAGCTATAGAAGAGACTTGGGAGAGGGCTGGGCACTCATAGACAACATAAGCAACTGTAAGTCAATTTACTGGAGCTGGAAGTCCTGCTTGCAACTCCCAAAATTCATAACTGCTACCCCTGCACGTTAGTGTTTCATTATACTTATATAGACAGCTTTGAGATGTTGCTAAGCCACCAATTCTCCTTCCATCAAGGGATGGTTTAAAGAGTTTTCACTGTACAGATTTTGAGCAGCTCTTTCATCCAAGCTCACAGTTACCTCGTGGGGAAGCACCTTCCACAAAAGCAGAGGCCAGTCTTCAAGGAGCTGCTGCACAACTTAAACCACAAGCTCTGCTCACTCACCCAGAGCCCAGACATAAGCCTCACTTGCCTGTATGGCTGACCAAGCAGGACAAGAACAGCACTCAGACTGGAAAGGGGTATGTTGTGGCTGCCTCAGGGGAAAGCTAGACTTCAACACAAAGAAAAACATGCTGAATTGAGAGAATAGTGAAAAATAAGGACATAGTATTTTTACTTCTACAATCAGGTAGAGATAATTAGCCCATCAGCACAACTCAGTGGTTACGAACTAAGAAACCAAGCAAGTCTCCCTTTCCCCTCACCTCCTCTTGACAAAAAAATCTGCCCTCTCTCCTACCACATGTAAAGGCAGTGCAAGCATCCTGGAGAGCCAAATTTATTTACACACAAACCCCTCTTGCAAGAAGGATAGGGACATCCAGGTTCACCTCACCATGCTAGCAGCAAACCAGGATGTGTGAGGTGTGCATATAGAGAAGGAGATGGTTCAATACCTCACAATTTAAAGATATTTTCAATCATTAAAGAAAAGTATTTTGCACATTAGCAAAAAGCATCTCCACAGGAAAGCCTGTTCAAATTGGACTGCACTACTAGTGCTCTAGCTGCTGTGAGTAAAAAATAACTACCCACACAAAACACAAATATTATGGCACACATTTGCATAGACTCCTTTTTCTGAAGTAGAGCAATGACCTCTAAGCACAATCACAGTATCAGATATGCAACTGCAACTTTATCCATAGCAATCACTTTACAAACCTTACAACACATGAAAGCACTTCCTCAGCTCTTGCATATTCCCTTTTTAAGGCAGCCTGTGTATGCCCTTAGAAGCAAGGCATTATGGAGTGAGCTCATCTCAAGTGGAAAATCAAAAAAAAAACTACCCAAAAAGCTTTTAATTAAGTTTAATTTCTCCTCCTTCCTCTTCTATTTCCATGGAAAATTCCTCATCACAAGCCAGTAGATCACACTTCCTTTATCACCAGTAAGCTATAGCCTTTTTTCTCACATAGCTGTACACTTAATTACATTTCTCTCCAACTTCTCCAAATGGAGTCATGAATTCCCTCTCAATTTATATAAACAGCCAGGAACATTTACAGAATATCTATCATATGTTCAGAAATAAAAAATCCAAATATGCTAAACCATACTACAACAACACAAACATGCCCACACCTACAAGATTCTTCCATGCTTTTTTTCCTAATCCTACTTCCTAAAGCTTTTCTCAAAAAGAAATCCAGAGCCCCTCCCTAGGAACCTTTGTCTGTCTCCCTTTCTTCCTTAGCTCCTGGAAAAGCAAGTTTCTTACCTTTCTCTCCTCCAATGTCCAGGGAAGAAGCAGACAAAAATTTATAGCCAACTTAGAGCATTTCTCATCAAAAAACCTCTCCAGTGTCAGCAAACCAATCCTCCCATTACCTTTCCTACTGAAGAGAAGCAAAGAGCACAAGCAAACCCAAGGCAAACACATGAAGTGTGGTCTGGCTTTCCTCTCCTTATTTCTGGGTGCAGGTGTCAGCTGGCCTGCCCACTTCCCCATTAGAGCTGGATGGGGAGCCCCTGCTCTGTGGGGCAGCAGGGAGGGCTGACTCTTATTTGCCATTATATGCCATGAGTCTACAGCAGCTTTAATTGGCTTTCATTGCTCAGAAAGAGCTGGAATGTCAATAACTTGGTTCTTTCTAATGAAACCATGCCCAATTTCTATTTTCACTAAGAGAAAGCTAATGGTATTGCTTTTAAAAAAATGCTTATATTGAGTAACTATCTTTTATGAAGTAGCACTCAGAGGGGTTTTCTAGCTTTTCTCAAATGATCTATGAAAACTGTAGTTATGTGCTATCTGGAAAATATTTTCTTAAATCAAATACTAACTCACAGTCTTTCTGTAGAAAAAAAAACCTCTTCATTATATCTTCTGGACCTAATAAAAGCAGGACAGTTATTCTGTGACATTTTGATGTCCCAGGAATTGCTGAATACTCGTCTTCTACTGATTTAAGACTTTTGCAGATTCTGAAAAGCCAAAGACTGGCTTATAGTTTATGAATCTTGAGATACCAGAAAGGAGTTGGCTGAATAAGTCTTAACTACCAAAACATGATGTGCTAGCATCAGGGAGAGCTAATCCCAACCAAGACTAATCTTCTAAAACAGATGACCTGAGCCAGCTTTAACTTTAGCTGGGCATGTATATCATAGTTTCAGCCGAATTATTACTTTGTAGTTTCTCTCTTTACCCAAGGCACTAAAAGGGTCACTTTTTATTTTGTGCCTCCCTCAAAAAAAAAACCCAACTGGAACAGCAATAGAGTAGCAGGCTTATATTAAAAAATATTCAAGCATGATGCTTGAACAGTGTCTCCTCCTGTCTCTGCCCCAGTTGTGCTTTGCCACAGGGGACCAATGTGGCTTCTTCACCTCTTGCCACCAGTCCCAAGCCCCATCCACAGCCCAGCAGTGCAAACCAGTTCCTTGGGTCAGGCAACAGCCATTCCCCCACTCCTAACAGTGGGAGCAAAACACAGCCCATGAGGGATCCCAAAACCCAATGTGTCCCATACAGCTGCAAAATTGGACCACCCAACAACTGGAAAGGAACATAATCTTTATCTGAGTGCTGGATCTCTCTGCATTAGAAAACATACATTTGGGATTGCTGGGAAATGTTGTTTGTTCACTTTCTTGCAAGAAGCCTAGCTACTGTGTGTGCATGAAAGTTTTCTCACTGCCAGCAGCTGAAGAAGTGTGGGTGCCAGTGTGTGAATACCAAATAATAACGGAATCCCCAGGAGACATCTGATTCAATTTCCTCTGCAGTACAAGACAAACATGAAAATTCATTGTCTTGATTAGCTTTAGTGCAGGGAAACAGCTTTCACAGCTGATTGTAAATCTTCTGAATGATCTCATTTAGCTTTTAACCTTCCTCTCCTTTTCATTCCTACACAGATTATTCCAGCCCAGACATTCATTTATTTGAATAGCCTAAGACATGCACATGTTGTCTCCAGTCAGAATGAGAAGCCTCTGAAGTGCACAAATAATACTAAGACATTATAAACATCCTTCAGAGTTTCTTAGTACAAATGTACAGTTCAGAAATAAGAAAACTACAAGGAGCATCACCATCCCAGATAAAATACATCTACTTTCCTCAAAACTGCCAGTGTTAAAACTGGGGAATGGGGGAGCAGTTTAGAAACTGGCAACTGCCCCCTGTGTTTTAAATCAGCTTTTCAAGGACCTCTAGAATGACATGAAAGCCAGCAATGTGTGATAGCACAGTGTCAGTGGGGGTCACAGAAACAGGGAAAGTGTGATCTAATGAGATGCTGGCAGCATACCCACATAGCTGCATTATTCTTACAGTCACTGCATCTGGATTATCTGTGCCAACTCTTCTGCCCTTCCATGGCTTCATCTGTGATGTTTGTTTCAGCTACCAAAGGAATTCTGCAAATGTCAAGAACTGTTATAACCAAGAGAGAAATCACTCTCCAACATGTTTTTCCAGAATTTTATTAATGCAAATGATGAGGGAAATTACTTATCTGCTTTCAAAAGGCATATGGGAGATTAAATCACAAACAGAGCATCATATCTCAATCTGGTTTCTATCAGTATTCATCCTCATAGGTCAGAAAATCTAAAATCAAAGCTGTTACACGTTTCACAACACAAAATATAAGGAATCAAAATCTCACAATATGTAGTCCTATCTCAGATACTCTTTGGCCTTAGTAATGTTTTAAAAACTTTATTTGGCAATAAATTTTATACAATCTTTACAAAATAATCAAAACATTGTCTTCTCAAAGGTACAAAATGACCAGAAAAATTGGGATGTGCTTTTTCTCATCATATCTTCCTAATATAAATAGGAGGCAATGAAGATCAGCTGGAATATTTTGTTTAGGTTTCATTCATACACATATCCACAAGACCTTAGAAGAAATATGAAAATTAATGCTTGTCTTCAGATAGAATTTAAAGACACAAATATTCAGGACATCTCACTTTTATTCTTCATTTTCAGACCTACTCTAAACTAGTTACCTCAGTTTCCTCCACAGTCTGCAGGGAGAGATGGGCCTGTAAAACCAGCAATACAATTCATATATCCTAAAGACTGTCAGGATGCAATGTAGAATCAGTGCAGATTTTCTCTCATCATTAATGATGAGAGAAATTATTATTGAGAGCCCAAATGATTGTTTAAACTGGATATCTGACTTTTAGAAAACTAACCCACAAAAATCCTAAAACTCTTCCATTTCGATTTTCTGTACAAGCTACACAGAAAGAATTATCACAAACAAACAGTAGCTGACACACATTTTGTCTTTTCCCAGTTATTATCAATCAATAACACAGAATACCAACAGCACTGAGAGAGTCTGAGGATCCATCTCAGATATTCACTGACCACTGTACACTCATGTCAATGCCAGGGACACATCTGGTCAACCTGTAGCACAGAACGAGTCTAGAGGGACTTGAGTGAAGGCTGCCACCTCTTGGTGAACTAAGTAGCACAAACTCTGGTTTATCTGCTGGAAAATGACACACCATAGGCATTGAGTCAAAATATTCCATTCCAAAGTCAGTAATAGATCCTTTATGTCATACAAGTGTATGTTTTAATGTACGTTGGTGTGACATTAAACAAAAAAAAGAAGAAACCTAAATTATGCAGTCTTCTACAGAGGCCAAGATCACAAAACCTAAAAAAAAAAAAAAAAGAGTTTCATGTGTTTCAATTCAGAAATACACCTAGATTGTCAAAGAGTAAAGTCAGGTGAGGTGGTGTCTTGTATTCTAAACAGATAATATATCATGAATAGCATTAAAATGCCCCCTTAAATACATAGCATGTCAAATAAATATTGAAACATGTTAACACCCTTTTCTCCCCTCCAACTGAAATATAAGATTGATTTGTAAAAAGTTGCCAATTTCTTTTAATTTTCTTCTGGTGCAATGTCATAATTTGAGTACGCCAAGCTTTTTCTCTTCCTTGGCAATTGTTCTGTAATATTGCTAAAATCCCCAAAGCAGCAAGAGCAGCAGTGCAAGAGTTGCTGCTGTTTTTATCACAGACTTTTATATTGAATTAAATCAAATGATGACTCTGCAAGATCTCAATAAATATCAGCATGCATTTGAAATAACATTTGTCTTGTATTTTATAAATATTACCTTGATCCAACTTGTCCTCATGTCTTACACAGGACAACAATCTGACAGTGACATAATCCACATATTTTTCTCTATGTAAAATCCTACAAGGTAAATACAGTGCATTCAAATGCCACTTAAGTTTACTTCTGTTGAATTTCTGCTTGATGAAGAATGAACATATTTACTCCTCTGGCCAATACTAAGAAGAGAAAATTAAATGAGAAGATCAAATTAAAATGATACTTCTGGTTTAGTATGAAGCAAGCAGGCAATGCACTTATTAGTCTGTGATACAATTACCAGAAGGATGCTACTTTTCCTGACACTCTGTGTTTCACTTTAAAAAGTCTGAGACATAAATACCTTCTGACTAAACAAACTCCATTGCAAGTAAAACCAGAGAGGCCATTTTTCCATCTGCAGTACACAGCCTGGATTTTAGGTGTTAGGATGGGGGCATGAAGGAAAGAAATTAGGTTCTTTTAGACTTTGAACCAACATCCACTGAATTTAATGAGACCTTCTCAAAGGCAGTCCCCTTCTTCTTCAGAGGAGGAGCCATGGTTAAGTGGACAGCAAGTTCCTAGTTAGTCTATAACTCCATTTCAGGTAAATCTAAAGGGGACAGTCCCTGCAGAGGCCAGTGCAGCTGGGTCTTGGGGTCAATGCATAAATGCTGGGTGGAAAAATGCTCAGAGAAGTGCTTGTTCTACACAGTACCATATTCACTGTTCTGCTGGGATCAGCACTGCTAAAAGTTCCTGAAACATTTTTAAAATACCCCATTACAGCTGTTAAAGCCAACTAACTGTAGGAATTGAAAACTTTTGCCAGGTACCTGCAATGCTGACAGATCTTTTTATAAGCCTACAGACTGTGTTTCTAAAAGTTTTATCACATTAATTGCTTTGCAAAAAGCTCACTTTGACATTGCCCATTGGCTCCAAGTTTGTAGCTCACTGTCACATTAGGCAGTATATCCCACTTCAGTGGCACCAGATATTTATGGAATAAAGAAAAATATTTTAGTATCAAAGAAGTATTTAAGCCTTTAAAAGGATGGATTACCAGCTCTGTCTCAGAAGAGGTGTACAGACATATAAATATTGTGGCTAAACTGACACTGAAGAATTACTCCCACAATAGGCACATCTCAGAGAACAGGAAATTAATTAATTTGCTCACAGTGCAAATAATTTTGCTTTCTACTACAGACCTAGTTTAAGGAAGACAGTAAGTTCTGGAGCCAATTTTTTACAGAAGAACTGCATGGTATGATTTAGCTTAACAGTATCTACTTTGCCAATGCCTTTTTTTTTTTCCTGTCTTCTGCAGAGCTTTCTGACTTCTACACAAAATCCTCGGCCAAAATTTTGTTTAGAGTAGAAAAATCATGAAAGAAACTTGAGTGTCAACATGAAGAATTTGATTTTATAACAGCAAATACATGCCTAGGAGAATGAAACATTCTTGTAGCCTCTTAAATTCTGCTTTCTGGACTTCTAAGTATGAATTACTTCTAAAGACTGAATATCTCCCTAGCAGGCATTTTCATATTATATGTGGATGGCTTGGCCTGGCCTGCTACACACAGAACATACTCCAGTAGATGTTCAAGAAACACATTTTCCCTAGTGTAGGGATTAAATGCCCTCCCCCTTGGCTGCTCTCTGTGCATTCCCTATATCCCAGCTCCACGTTCCTATGTACCTAGCACAGCATCCAGTGTTACCACAGACTGGATTTGGAGTCATCCAAGCCCACAGTGAAAAACATGACAGGGAGTATCAAAACTAAGCCAGGTTGTTTTTCACCTGGCATTTGGCCTCCTTCCTATTTGTGATTGCTCTCTGGATACTAAATAAACCTTTTCCATCCTGTTCTGTAACCTCTTAATGAGGCTGGCATTCTTCTCATAAAAAGCTTGAACACTTTTTCCTCCCCCAGGAGAGCTACAACTACCCTGTAAGTATCTGTTCTAAACAGATTGACATATTAGGGGCAACTTGAAAATGTGGCAACCAGGGCATGACTGGTTGCAGTTTTAGTCTAATCACTTTCTTCAAAATTTTGCTCCAATGCCTGGACCTGCTCCATCTGGAGACAGGTGATTTGAATTTGGGAGGAATGGGTTGCTTCTGAGGGGTCAGCAGGTTCCTGGGTGGAAATGGGGGTGTTTGGTGATTTGACAGAAGGAACTACTTTTATCTTCAGAGCAAAATGAGTTTTCAGTGTAGAGATATGAGAAGTAAATGTATCACTCATATCTGAACAGGTGTTAAAAATCTTGTCCCTCCAGCAATGCAGTACAGTAGCTGTTCTGTTATGTCAGACTCTGCTCCCACAGCAGAGCCACAGCTATGGACGGTATGTCTGAAACGTTGCTATCTCTATTTTAAAATAATCTAGCAAGGAATCAGAGCAGGAGCTCCAGACGTTGTCACCAACAGTTTGTGGTGTCTAGGTGGGTGAGCCAAAGATAATCCATATGGTGGTGATAATACAATATGGAACTTGAGCTTAAATCCTAAGAAAACCTACAGTTATCTACTATAAGAATATTTTTTAAATCTGATTTTAGGTTCTTCAAGGAAACATGTTTAAATTATTGCCCACACATTTATGATTAAATCAATAGAGAATTATCCTTGTTCATAAGCCTCTATTCTGAATATCTGAACAATCTAAATCTTTCTTGTTGGAAATTTTGAGGTTACTTTTCTCATAAAATTTACATTTAATTCTGACTAGACAAAGGCATGTAAATGAGCCCAAAATCATAGTACAGTGGCTTTCCCTATAGAAAATATATAAGTTGAATAAGTAATAACAGAATCTCCTCATGTATCGAGATAATTACATGATATACCAACACTTCTCTGGTTGTCTTAGCCACTGCTCAGTAATTTTTAATATCAGCTTATCTTGTGTTTTGACTAGCTATGATCTGCCTGGACTAACAATAGCAGAGAGGATATTAATTTAGCACTGGAAATGCATGCTGTAGTTTGACCCAAATACATCCTATTGTTGAGGACTGCTTGGTGAAATTTTACGGCTTCTGTTACTTAGGAATTAAATTCAGTGGAAATGTTCTAATGAATATTTGTCAGAAAATGTCAATGTCTGGAACACAAACTTTTATTAAAAATGTCTTTGACTTGACAATCTTTTGCCAAATGCTTGAGTATTCTAGGTCATGGAGCCTATAGCAGAATCAAAATCCCTCAAGAGTGTGCCCAGGACATTCCCAAAGACAGGAGCACAGCTCTTTCAAGATCCACAATTTCAGGGTGGATCTCTTCATAAATAACCCAAGACTCTGGCTCTGCAGTTGGAGCTGGGAATCTGGAACCCTTACCTCTATCCAACACAAACCCTGGAAATTTTAGGCCGCTCCTCAGTGAATTCAGCACCTGGCCAACATGAATTAGACAAGGGTTAGAGTTTCACAGAATATCTCCAAAGCATAGCAAGCATTTTTAATTTTGAGAAAACCACAAATGTTTAAAACCAATTTACTTGGTAGCTTTTGAAAACGAAATTATTTCAGTCCAGTTCTTATCTGAAAAAAAATTCCATTATCATATACTTACAGAGGGTAAGGACCCAGCCTTCATCCATGACCTTGCTTACTAACAGCATAACAATGCCTGCACATCTCTACATGAGCAGTGGATCTTGAAAAAGCCTACACTTATGCCTACTTATCCTATTCTAGAGCTGAGAGCTTTAAAGACAGATGTTCCCCACTAAGCAGAGAAAAAGACTCTCTGCCTGGTTGAGGAAGTTCTTGCTAGCAAATAGAATAGGAGCATCTTTAAACGTTACAGCATGGATGTGGAATGGAAGCACTGATGGCTCCCTTATGATTTCATTGACCTTTCTGTCAGTAAGAGAGGTCTTTAGATGGAAGTACTCTTCAGTGAATAAAAGTTGATTAAACTCTTTGCAAGGCAACTGAAATAATGAAAGTAGAAAGCACCTGCAGCACCCTTTCTACCTCAAAAAGCACAAGATAATAGAATAAGTTAAGTATATTGATTCACTGAAAATATTACTTTAATCAGATTCTTGTGAGGAAGTGAAATTGAAATTACTATGATGATCCATCTGAGCAGTGATCTGTTTAAAATGTGCATTTAAAATACTAGTTTGGGATTTGAAATCTGGTAGTACCTACCTCTAACACAGACTTTCTCATCAGCTTAAGCAAGCTGGTTGATACATCAACAGCTCCTGTGCAAAATTAGGAGAGTCTTATAGAAGTCACAGGAGCTCAGGAAAATATCCATTGAGAACTGCGGAATGACCAGGAAACTTAATAAATCAGCTTCTGAGTTTTTTGTAAATATGGTGGAGTTTTAATGAAAACTATACTTACAAAGTATAATATGTAAGCAGTCTTACAGATAGTTCTTGCAATTTTCACCTTTTCTATATTTAGAAATAATGTACCAAATTCAAAGATTTTAAAATGGTGAAAAAAAAACCCTCAGGATTAGAAAAGAACTGTAACAGAAGTAACAATCAAAACAAATTATGATTTTTAATTTTTCCCCAGTCTCACTCAGAATCCCTGAAGACTTACTATGTGTTATTTGATGAATAAAAATGAAGCCTCTCTTCTGTAATTTAGCTCTGTTAGGAATAGCATTAGAACTGCTATAATAGTTTAAATACACAAACTATGTGCATAAAAAATGTTGCACAAAAGAAACAGTTATATTCCAGCTCCTCTAGAAGATCACAGTAAACACATGAGTTTTGCTTCAGAAAACTCAGTCCAACAGAAGTCTTCAATTCACTCTCCATCAAGACTAGATGTGCCCCCTCTTTAATACCTGGATGTTCCCAGGTTAGCTCCTCAGGCTCCCCTCTGTCTTTCATCCTTCAAAGTGCTTTGTTTTGCCTCACATCATTCCATAGCCCCTCTCTGAGGCCCTTCCCTTGGGAACTGCTCTGGTATCTTCCTGCAACTGCCTTTTGCTGCAACATTTTTAAGCAGGGAAAGGAAAATTACCTCAGCCTTACCAGATGGGAAATAGTGGTGGGATCAGGACACGGCCTCTCTGCAGTTTCCTACACTGACTGTCACTGTGGGAAGGTGGCTGCTACATCCTGAGTTTCTGAAGGCAAAATACCTCCAGGAGATACTATTATAGATCTTTCACATTTAAATAAGCAACAGAATATATCATTAACTTTCATTCATGACATAACATAAGGGCTTTCTGTAAATAAGCTAAATGTTTCTGAGTCTGGACTGCGGAGCTCTTCCTAATCCTGTGCATTCAACCATCTTTCTCCTGCCACAGCCTCTTTCCTCCTCCATAACCCTCTCTAGCTTGACTTTGCTTGCTACTCTACTTCTCTCTCTTTTTGTGTCTTGCCTTCTCACTGACATCCAAGGAATTGGTACTATCTTATGCTCTCAAACAAAATCCTTTAACTCCAGTTTCTCTCTTGTTCCTACTATTATCAATGAGTGTGAATCCTGTGTGAAAAGAATCAGACACACATTTGTGATTCCCTTCCATTTAAAACTCCTTTAAAAGGGCAGCAACCTCCACTACCCTCCTTTATGTTGTTCTAGCACTTTCCTGGAATACTTCAAGCAGACATGCAACTTTGGTCGTGAAGAGCCATTAATGTTATACAAAATCACAGACTTTCCATTTGATGAGCACTTAGTGAACATGTGTAAATACCTGAATGTCAGTACAGAAAAAAGTTGTGCAATGAAAATATCCTCTTCACCAGAATATCAAGTGCAAGCTTATGCTTGGCAGATCTCCTTGTATTTTTAGAGATATTTTTAAAAACCTTTCAAGAGATCCCAGAAGAAAAAGTGTTAAAAATTAATTCCAGTTCACAGTATCATCACAGAATAGGTAAGGTTGGAAGGGGTCACTGGAAGCCATCTGGTCCAACCTCCCTGCTCACACAGAGTCATCCTANATCCTTTAACTCCAGTTTCTCTCTTGTTCCTACTATTATCAATGAGTGTGAATCCTGTGTGAAAAGAATCAGACACACATTTGTGATTCCCTTCCATTTAAAACTCCTTTAAAAGGGCAGCAACCTCCACTACCCTCCTTTATGTTGTTCTAGCACTTTCCTGGAATACTTCAAGCAGACATGCAACTTTGGTCGTGAAGAGCCATTAATGTTATACAAAATCACAGACTTTCCATTTGATGAGCACTTAGTGAACATGTGTAAATACCTGAATGTCAGTACAGAAAAAAGTTGTGCAATGAAAATATCCTCTTCACCAGAATATCAAGTGCAAGCTTATGCTTGGCAGATCTCCTTGTATTTTTAGAGATATTTTTAAAAACCTTTCAAGAGATCCCAGAAGAAAAAGTGTTAAAAATTAATTCCAGTTCACAGTATCATCACAGAACAGGTAAGGTTGGAAGGGGTCACTGGAAGCCATCTGGTCCAACCTCCCTGCTCACACAGAGTCATCCTAGAGTACGTTACTCAGGATTGTGGGCAAACAGATTTTGAATGTCTCCAGAGAAGGAGACTCCACAACCTCTCTGGGCAACCTGTGCCAGTGCTCAGTCACCTGAACTTTAAAGAAGTTCTTCCTTATATTTAGGTGGAACTTTCTGTGCATCAGTTTCTGCCCAGTGCCTCTTGTCCTATCGCTTGGCACCTCTGAGCCTGGCTCCCTCCTCTTGCCACCCTCTCTTCAGACACTGACAGACATTGATGAGGGCCCATCTCAGTCATCTCTTCTCCAGGCTAAACACTCCCAACTGCCTCAGCCTTTCCTCACAAGAGAGATGCTCCAGCTCCTTAATCATCTTCACAGCCCTTCACTACCTCCTAGACTCACTCCAGGAGATCCATACCCTTCCCTCTTGCCCTGAGGAGCCCAGGACTGGATACAGCACTCCACATGAGGACTCACCAAAGCTCAGTAGAGGCATCAAGAACTCATCAAGAGGGAGGATAGTAGCAGACACCAATTCTTCAAGAAAATCTGCCACAGTCAAGGACCTCAAATTTACTTTGCTGAATGGTTCTCTTATTACCTGCTACCACAGCTTTTTCCCAGAACACCACAGCTGACAGAAAGCTCAGCTGTCAACACCAAAGGGAATGGCATCAACACACTCTCTTTCATGGCACAGGGCACCACTGCTACTGCTGCAATCATCTCACAGGCCTGGAGAGCTTTGTCCAAGATATGATGCTGTCTATAGTTGAATGTAAGTGCTGCTTCCATCCTCTCATTTTACATCAAAAGTTAAATGAGTATGTTTAACTGTTCCTCTAGAAAACTTTTTCTATTGAAGATAGGATAACCTGTGACATGGCACTTGTTAAATTATGACTAGAAATTAAAGGAAACTAAATTATGCATGAAATAATAATTCACAGCTTGTTCAAAAAATGCTGGAAAGGCTTCTCATTCTCCCCATAAGAATATGAAATAATATTCTCCACTAAAGCCCATGACACAGAGTTCCAGAATGCACAATACAGAAAACAAAAGCTTGCTCTTTTAACTTTCTTTAATTATTAGGTTTTTTTAATTTTCATTTTTGTTTATCTTGGATAATTTTGGGTTTCATCACCCAGTTTGGTGAAACTACTGAAGCTAGTTTTCTGCTCAACATTTGCCACTTTGTTTTGCTCAGTCCTTGCTTTCTTTGCAAGTACAAAGGGTCACCCATGACCACCAGGATGTCTAGAAGGAGAGTCACTCTGTGAAGGCGAGTGTCCAGTGTGATATCACTCATTCTGCTCTAGGGCATTTGTTTCTGGAATGCTGCCCACATACTTCTGACAAGCTGGTTATACTGCAAGCCCAATAATGTGTTGTGACACAATTAAAAATGAGGGGATTTTGCACCAATTTCTACTGTTTTAAAAAGACTGAGCCCAGTTGGTTTTTTGTCCCCAAGAGAAGTGCATCATGAAGTCTACAGATTGTGCTGCTCAAATGGTAGATTTTCCCTTTCATTTGGGCAAGTAGCCAGGCAATGAAGAATTTCTTATCCAGAAGTACTAATGGCTGCCTCTGTCACCTTTTCCCTTCAATTATTTAGACTTCCTCCACACTTATGCTGGCTTCCTGCTGGCAGCAGTGTGGACTGTGTCTATTAATCATTAACTGTCATTGTGCTTTAAAAGAAGGAAAGCAAAAAGATTGCTTTCAAAAATGGACCTATCTTTTTTTCTCATGAAAAATAAATGACAGCTGTGTGCTAGCTGGATTTACAGTGTCTTCAAATATGTTGGTTGTGTTGTTTTTTTTTTTTTCACAAGGAATAATTACCATTCTGGAAAAATGAGCAAATTGGCTGATCCAAGTAAATACACATTCCAGGGCTCCCTTTTTGCTGTCATATCAAGGTCCGGTAGCCTCTGATAAAGCTTACAGGTCATCCTCTGCCACCAGGCCCAGACAAATACCAGGAGAACAGGACTATGTTCTCTATGTAGCACTGATAGGCTACACAGGCTATCATAGACTACTGATAGGCTTAGCCTCTTAAATCAATGGAAAGCTCTCTCTTCCCATGGACAGCCTGACCTCCTCCACTATTTCCCAGGAGCCCTCCCAAGAGTGTGTGCTCTCTGGCCTCCTGTAACAGACTTTAAAAATCATAATTCTTAAACAGTCTTAAGATCACCAGAGGACTTTGTCCACTGTAGCAAACTGTGCAAAGAAGCAGCTGCCCACCTGCAGCACTGAAGCCCACCCTCCCTGGGGTGCATGTATCCAGTACACCTCCTGGATTCTGGGAAACTGGACTGTGAGTTAAGCCACCTGCCAGGATAAAACAAAGGTGGTGCTGTGGTCCAATTATCTTGGGTCTAAAAAGACATAAACAAGGCTGGGTGTGGCTATAGCTCACAGACTCATTTGCTGAGTCCGGGTTTCCACACCCTTCCCCACAAACCAAGAGGGAGCAGGAGAGGTTTTGGGGTGTGATGCCAAAACCTCTGTTCTGCATAAAACAGACGGAGTGAAACGTCCACCACCAGAGACTACAAGCTGAGTTTTGGGCCAGAGAAGAAGCAGATCCCACAGATGATGATTTTTATCATGCCAATTGTCTTCCCTTACATAAACTAGCTTGGTTGTAAAACTCCCCATCACCCCAAGGGAAGATCACGTTCACGTGGGACATTCACATGAGAGGCATCTGTCACGTCTCAGAAGGATTCACAGGCCATCAAAGACTCCTGAAGTGCCCCTCAGATGCATTTCTGAGGCCTTTCACCAGAGGACTGCACACAATCCACAAATGTTGCAACAGATTCAGTGTTGCAAAAGGCANTTCTTTAATTATTAGGTTTTTTTAATTTTCATTTTTGTTTATCTTGGATAATTTTGGGTTTCATCACCCAGTTTGGTGAAACTACTGAAGCTAGTTTTCTGCTCAACATTTGCCACTTTGTTTTGCTCAGTCCTTGCTTTCTTTGCAAGTACAAAGGGTCACCCATGACCACCAGGATGTCTAGAAGGAGAGTCACTCTGTGAAGGCGAGTGTCCAGTGTGATATCACTCATTCTGCTCTAGGGCATTTGTTTCTGGAATGCTGCCCACATACTTCTGACAAGCTGGTTATACTGCAAGCCCAATAATGTGTTGTGACACAATTAAAAATGAGGGGATTTTGCACCAATTTCTACTGTTTTAAAAAGACTGAGCCCAGTTGGTTTTTTGTCCCCAAGAGAAGTGCATCATGAAGTCTACAGATTGTGCTGCTCAAATGGTAGATTTTCCCTTTCATTTGGGCAAGTAGCCAGGCAATGAAGAATTTCTTATCCAGAAGTACTAATGGCTGCCTCTGTCACCTTTTCCCTTCAATTATTTAGACTTCCTCCACACTTATGCTGGCTTCCTGCTGGCAGCAGTGTGGACTGTGTCTATTAATCATTAACTGTCATTGTGCTTTAAAAGAAGGAAAGCAAAAAGATTGCTTTCAAAAATGGACCTATCTTTTTTTCTCATGAAAAATAAATGACAGCTGTGTGCTAGCTGGATTTACAGTGTCTTCAAATATGTTGGTTGTGTTGTTTTTTTTTTTTTCACAAGGAATAATTACCATTCTGGAAAAATGAGCAAATTGGCTGATCCAAGTAAATACACATTCCAGGGCTCCCTTTTTGCTGTCATATCAAGGTCCGGTAGCCTCTGATAAAGCTTACAGGTCATCCTCTGCCACCAGGCCCAGACAAATACCAGGAGAACAGGACTATGTTCTCTATGTAGCACTGATAGGCTACACAGGCTATCATAGACTACTGATAGGCTTAGCCTCTTAAATCAATGGAAAGCTCTCTCTTCCCATGGACAGCCTGACCTCCTCCACTATTTCCCAGGAGCCCTCCCAAGAGTGTGTGCTCTCTGGCCTCCTGTAACAGACTTTAAAAATCATAATTCTTAAACAGTCTTAAGATCACCAGAGGACTTTGTCCACTGTAGCAAACTGTGCAAAGAAGCAGCTGCCCACCTGCAGCACTGAAGCCCACCCTCCCTGGGGTGCATGTATCCAGTACACCTCCTGGATTCTGGGAAACTGGACTGTGAGTTAAGCCACCTGCCAGGATAAAACAAAGGTGGTGCTGTGGTCCAATTATCTTGGGTCTAAAAAGACATAAACAAGGCTGGGTGTGGCTATAGCTCACAGACTCATTTGCTGAGTCCGGGTTTCCACACCCTTCCCCACAAACCAAGAGGGAGCAGGAGAGGTTTTGGGGTGTGATGCCAAAACCTCTGTTCTGCATAAAACAGACGGAGTGAAACGTCCACCACCAGAGACTACAAGCTGAGTTTTGGGCCAGAGAAGAAGCAGATCCCACAGATGATGATTTTTATCATGCCAATTGTCTTCCCTTACATAAACTAGCTTGGTTGTAAAACTCCCCATCACCCCAAGGGAAGATCACGTTCACGCGGGACATTCACATGAGAGGCNGATAGTAGCAGACACCAATTCTTCAAGAAAATCTGCCACAGTCAAGGACCTCAAATTTACTTTGCTGAATGGTTCTCTTATTACCTGCTACCACAGCTTTTTCCCAGAACACCACAGCTGACAGAAAGCTCAGCTGTCAACACCAAAGGGAATGGCATCAACACACTCTCTTTCATGGCACAGGGCACCACTGCTACTGCTGCAATCATCTCACAGGCCTGGAGAGCTTTGTCCAAGATATGATGCTGTCTATAGTTGAATGTAAGTGCTGCTTCCATCCTCTCATTTTACATCAAAAGTTAAATGAGTATGTTTAACTGTTCCTCTAGAAAACTTTTTCTATTGAAGATAGGATAACCTGTGACATGGCACTTGTTAAATTATGACTAGAAATTAAAGGAAACTAAATTATGCATGAAATAATAATTCACAGCTTGTTCAAAAAATGCTGGAAAGGCTTCTCATTCTCCCCATAAGAATATGAAATAATATTCTCCACTAAAGCCCATGACACAGAGTTCCAGAATGCACAATACAGAAAACAAAAGCTTGCTCTTTTAACTTTCTTTAATTATTAGGTTTTTTTAATTTTCATTTTTGTTTATCTTGGATAATTTTGGGTTTCATCACCCAGTTTGGTGAAACTACTGAAGCTAGTTTTCTGCTCAACATTTGCCACTTTGTTTTGCTCAGTCCTTGCTTTCTTTGCAAGTACAAAGGGTCACCCATGACCACCAGGATGTCTAGAAGGAGAGTCACTCTGTGAAGGCGAGTGTCCAGTGTGATATCACTCATTCTGCTCTAGGGCATTTGTTTCTGGAATGCTGCCCACATACTTCTGACAAGCTGGTTATACTGCAAGCCCAATAATGTGTTGTGACACAATTAAAAATGAGGGGATTTTGCACCAATTTCTACTGTTTTAAAAAGACTGAGCCCAGTTGGTTTTTTGTCCCCAAGAGAAGTGCATCATGAAGTCTACAGATTGTGCTGCTCAAATGGTAGATTTTCCCTTTCATTTGGGCAAGTAGCCAGGCAATGAAGAATTTCTTATCCAGAAGTACTAATGGCTGCCTCTGTCACCTTTTCCCTTCAATTATTTAGACTTCCTCCACACTTATGCTGGCTTCCTGCTGGCAGCAGTGTGGACTGTGTCTATTAATCATTAACTGTCATTGTGCTTTAAAAGAAGGAAAGCAAAAAGATTGCTTTCAAAAATGGACCTATCTTTTTTTCTCATGAAAAATAAATGACAGCTGTGTGCTAGCTGGATTTACAGTGTCTTCAAATATGTTGGTTGTGTTGTTTTTTTTTTTTTCACAAGGAATAATTACCATTCTGGAAAAATGAGCAAATTGGCTGATCCAAGTAAATACACATTCCAGGGCTCCCTTTTTGCTGTCATATCAAGGTCCGGTAGCCTCTGATAAAGCTTACAGGTCATCCTCTGCCACCAGGCCCAGACAAATACCAGGAGAACAGGACTATGTTCTCTATGTAGCACTGATAGGCTACACAGGCTATCATAGACTACTGATAGGCTTAGCCTCTTAAATCAATGGAAAGCTCTCTCTTCCCATGGACAGCCTGACCTCCTCCACTATTTCCCAGGAGCCCTCCCAAGAGTGTGTGCTCTCTGGCCTCCTGTAACAGACTTTAAAAATCATAATTCTTAAACAGTCTTAAGATCACCAGAGGACTTTGTCCACTGTAGCAAACTGTGCAAAGAAGCAGCTGCCCACCTGCAGCACTGAAGCCCACCCTCCCTGGGGTGCATGTATCCAGTACACCTCCTGGATTCTGGGAAACTGGACTGTGAGTTAAGCCACCTGCCAGGATAAAACAAAGGTGGCGCTGTGGTCCAATTATCTTGGGTCTAAAAAGACATAAACAAGGCTGGGTGTGGCTATAGCTCACAGACTCATTTGCTGAGTCCGGGTTTCCACACCCTTCCCCACAAACCAAGAGGGAGCAGGAGAGGTTTTGGGGTGTGATGCCAAAACCTCTGTTCTGCATAAAACAGACGGAGTGAAACGTCCACCACCAGAGACTACAAGCTGAGTTTTGGGCCAGAGAAGAAGCAGATCCCACAGATGATGATTTTTATCATGCCAATTGTCTTCCCTTACATAAACTAGCTTGGTTGTAAAACTCCCCATCACCCCAAGGGAAGATCACGTTCACGTGGGACATTCACATGAGAGGCATCTGTCACGTCTCAGAAGGATTCACAGGCCATCAAAGACTCCTGANTCCAGGAGATACTATTATAGATCTTTCACATTTAAATAAGCAACAGAATATATCATTAACTTTCATTCATGACATAACATAAGGGCTTTCTGTAAATAAGCTAAATGTTTCTGAGTCTGGACTGCGGAGCTCTTCCTAATCCTGTGCATTCAACCATCTTTCTCCTGCCACAGCCTCTTTCCTCCTCCATAACCCTCTCTAGCTTGACTTTGCTTGCTACTCTACTTCTCTCTCTTTTTGTGTCTTGCCTTCTCACTGACATCCAAGGAATTGGTACTATCTTATGCTCTCAAACAAAATCCTTTAACTCCAGTTTCTCTCTTGTTCCTACTATTATCAATGAGTGTGAATCCTGTGTGAAAAGAATCAGACACACATTTGTGATTCCCTTCCATTTAAAACTCCTTTAAAAGGGCAGCAACCTCCACTACCCTCCTTTATGTTGTTCTAGCACTTTCCTGGAATACTTCAAGCAGACATGCAACTTTGGTCGTGAAGAGCCATTAATGTTATACAAAATCACAGACTTTCCATTTGATGAGCACTTAGTGAACATGTGTAAATACCTGAATGTCAGTACAGAAAAAAGTTGTGCAATGAAAATATCCTCTTCACCAGAATATCAAGTGCAAGCTTATGCTTGGCAGATCTCCTTGTATTTTTAGAGATATTTTTAAAAACCTTTCAAGAGATCCCAGAAGAAAAAGTGTTAAAAATTAATTCCAGTTCACAGTATCATCACAGAATAGGTAAGGTTGGAAGGGGTCACTGGAAGCCATCTGGTCCAACCTCCCTGCTCACACAGAGTCATCCTAGAGTACGTTACTCAGGATTGTGGGCAAACAGATTTTGAATGTCTCCAGAGAAGGAGACTCCACAACCTCTCTGGGCAACCTGTGCCAGTGCTCAGTCACCTGAACTTTAAAGAAGTTCTTCCTTATATTTAGGTGGAACTTTCTGTGCATCAGTTTCTGCCCAGTGCCTCTTGTCCTATCGCTTGGCACCTCTGAGCCTGGCTCCCTCCTCTTGCCACCCTCTCTTCAGACACTGACAGACATTGATGAGGTCCCATCTCAGTCATCTCTTCTCCAGGCTAAACACACCCAACTGCCTCAGCCTTTCCTCACAAGAGAGATGCTCCAGCTCCTTAATCATCTTCACAGCCCTTCACTACCTCCTAGACTCACTCCAGGAGATCCATACCCTTCCCTCTTGCCCTGAGGAGCCCAGGACTGGATACAGCACTCCACATGAGGACTCACCAAAGCTCAGTAGAGGCATCAAGAACTCATCAAGAGGGAGGATAGTAGCAGACACCAATTCTTCAAGAAAATCTGCCACAGTCAAGGACCTCAAATTTACTTTGCTGAATGGTTCTCTTATTACCTGCTACCACAGCTTTTTCCCAGAACACCACAGCTGACAGAAAGCTCAGCTGTCAACACCAAAGGGAATGGCATCAACACACTCTCTTTCATGGCACAGGGCACCACTGCTACTGCTGCAATCATCTCACAGGCCTGGAGAGCTTTGTCCAAGATATGATGCTGTCTATAGTTGAATGTAAGTGCTGCTTCCATCCTCTCATTTTACATCAAAAGTTAAATGAGTATGTTTAACTGTTCCTCTAGAAAACTTTTTCTATTGAAGATAGGATAACCTGTGACATGGCACTTGTTAAATTATGACTAGAAATTAAAGGAAACTAAATTATGCATGAAATAATAATTCACAGCTTGTTCAAAAAATGCTGGAAAGGCTTCTCATTCTCCCCATAAGAATATGAAATAATATTCTCCACTAAAGCCCATGACACAGAGTTCCAGAATGCACAATACAGAAAACAAAAGCTTGCTCTTTTAACTTTCTTTAATTATTAGGTTTTTTTAATTTTCATTTTTGTTTATCTTGGATAATTTTGGGTTTCATCACCCAGTTTGGTGAAACTACTGAAGCTAGTTTTCTGCTCAACATTTGCCACTTTGTTTTGCTCAGTCCTTGCTTTCTTTGCAAGTACAAAGGGTCACCCATGACCACCAGGATGTCTAGAAGGAGAGTCACTCTGTGAAGGCGAGTGTCCAGTGTGATATCACTCATTCTGCTCTAGGGCATTTGTTTCTGGAATGCTGCCCACATACTTCTGACAAGCTGGTTATACTGCAAGCCCAATAATGTGTTGTGACACAATTAAAAATGAGGGGATTTTGCACCAATTTCTACTGTTTTAAAAAGACTGAGCCCAGTTGGTTTTTTGTCCCCAAGAGAAGTGCATCATGAAGTCTACAGATTGTGCTGCTCAAATGGTAGATTTTCCCTTTCATTTGGGCAAGTAGCCAGGCAATGAAGAATTTCTTATCCAGAAGTACTAATGGCTGCCTCTGTCACCTTTTCCCTTCAATTATTTAGACTTCCTCCACACTTATGCTGGCTTCCTGCTGGCAGCAGTGTGGACTGTGTCTATTAATCATTAACTGTCATTGTGCTTTAAAAGAAGGAAAGCAAAAAGATTGCTTTCAAAAATGGACCTATCTTTTTTTCTCATGAAAAATAAATGACAGCTGTGTGCTAGCTGGATTTACAGTGTCTTCAAATATGTTGGTTGTGTTGTTTTTTTTTTTTTCACAAGGAATAATTACCATTCTGGAAAAATGAGCAAATTGGCTGATCCAAGTAAATACACATTCCAGGGCTCCCTTTTTGCTGTCATATCAAGGTCCGGTAGCCTCTGATAAAGCTTACAGGTCATCCTCTGCCACCAGGCCCAGACAAATACCAGGAGAACAGGACTATGTTCTCTATGTAGCACTGATAGGCTACACAGGCTATCATAGACTACTGATAGGCTTAGCCTCTTAAATCAATGGAAAGCTCTCTCTTCCCATGGACAGCCTGACCTCCTCCACTATTTCCCAGGAGCCCTCCCAAGAGTGTGTGCTCTCTGGCCTCCTGTAACAGACTTTAAAAATCATAATTCTTAAACAGTCTTAAGATCACCAGAGGACTTTGTCCACTGTAGCAAACTGTGCAAAGAAGCAGCTGCCCACCTGCAGCACTGAAGCCCACCCTCCCTGGGGTGCATGTATCCAGTACACCTCCTGGATTCTGGGAAACTGGACTGTGAGTTAAGCCACCTGCCAGGATAAAACAAAGGTGGTGCTGTGGTCCAATTATCTTGGGTCTAAAAAGACATAAACAAGGCTGGGTGTGGCTATAGCTCACAGACTCATTTGCTGAGTCCGGGTTTCCACACCCTTCCCCACAAACCAAGAGGGAGCAGGAGAGGTTTTGGGGTGTGATGCCAAAACCTCTGTTCTGCATAAAACAGACGGAGTGAAACGTCCACCACCAGAGACTACAAGCTGAGTTTTGGGCCAGAGAAGAAGCAGATCCCACAGATGATGATTTTTATCATGCCAATTGTCTTCCCTTACATAAACTAGCTTGGTTGTAAAACTCCCCATCACCCCAAGGGAAGATCACGTTCACGTGGGACATTCACATGAGAGGCATCTGTCACGTCTCAGAAGGATTCACAGGCCATCAAAGACTCCTGAAGTGCCCCTCAGATGCATTTCTGAGGCCTTTCACCAGAGGACTGCACACAATCCACAAATGTTGCAACAGATTCAGTGTTGCAAAAGGCAATGTAAAACTCTCCCCAGGGAAGGTGGTTGAGTGTTCCCACCTGTACCTGAACAGATCCCAACTCACTGAGTTCTGTGTTTTGTGGGACCCTCACCACTGAGAAGACCAGAAGAAAAGGACCAATGGGACATTACTGGATCTACATAAATGATGACCATCTTTCTACTTAATTTGTCTTTCTGTCACTCTCTTTCTTCCCCCCACTCTCTCTTTTCCCTATTTTTTTCTGTCTCTCTCTCTACCTCATATTTACTGTTAAATAAAACCCTTTCTATTGGCTTTGGCATATGGTCTTGTTTGCATCTGAATTCAGGCAGAGGCATCTCTAATAATAATAATTGGATTCTCCTATCCTTCCGTGGTAGACCACAGACAGCATCTTCCCCTGAAGTCCTCCCTAGTGGCCTTCTCACTGAGGAGTCCACAAGGACATTCCAGACGATCTTTCCCTGAGCTTGGATTTCCCACAACTTGTTTCCCTAGCAGTTCTGCCCCTTCCTCAGCTGTGCACCACTCTGGAAGCTGCAGGCAGAGCTGACTGCTTGCCTGTACTGGGCCAGACACTGCAGACAGAACGAGAGCATTCCCCAGCCCTTGAGCTTTAAGACACATAAAGCTCATGTCATGTCAGAAAACAGGAAAACACTCCAATGTCCACTTCAACACATACTCTCAATTTTGGTTCTTAGAGACTGAAAAGCCACTATAAGCAGAAAATCACATCAAACTGCTGCTATTCACTGCACACTGTTTTGCACTGTTTTGAAATATACTACTGCCACATACCTGACCCAGCCACTCCAATAAATAATTCATAGTATCTCTCACTCCAGTGCTTTCCTGCAGGGTCCAAGAAAACAGGATTTCAGAGAAAATAACATGTCCATTGAAGAACTGGCCATTTGAATGTACATAATGAAAATCCTCCTTGAGTTGCAGCACATCCTGACAGAGATAGAAGTCAGCCCCAGTTGGAGAGGCAGATGTGAGGACTGAGGAGAGATGAATCTGTATGGCCAAAAAAAAAGTTCTCATTGATCATCTTGGTGTGTCCTGAAGACACAGCAAGACTCTGAAATGTAACAGCTATAAGGTGCCATCTGTTTCTATACTGTTTCAAAATGTCCCAAAAGCCCTTAAGAGTACAAAAGTAAACAGCTTTATACATTTCACTATGATACATAATTAGGTTTGTGAGTGATAAATTTATATGATTAAATTTTGTGAGACTTTACTGCTGTCAGACATTTTCAGTGCTGTTTTCTCTGAACAATCATGATATTGCTGCACTCTGAAGACACATATAGTTATTTGCTCAACAGATTATTCAGAACTGTGCTTTTATCTTCTGAAAAGCTCAGCTGCCCATCTTCTCTGGAGAGCAGCAAGCGACCTCTGTGACACCTTTAATATGAAGAATGAAACTTTAATTCATTCCTATATACAGGTCACACCTGTGTCAAGAAACCTCTGTGCTGCTGGTGTCCCAAAATACCACCAAACTGCAACCACATTACTTGCCAAGCAGTGCTGACAGACCCAGCAATGCAAATAGCCCCAGCACCTGCTCTGAGCTGCTAAGGTTTCACACCTCCAGTCTGTGTCTCCAAGGAAAAACATTCAATCTTAAAACTCAGTTTTGGTATTATACCTGAAAACAAAATTGAAGGAGGAACACAATACAAACACACCATTCCAGGATGCAGTGCTGTGAAAAATTCAAAAGATACTGCTGCTCAAGGGAGCCATGAAGTGGAAATCACCAAGGAGGTGCCATGGTAACATGTAACACCTATCTGCTCTCAGTGATTCAATGCCACAAGTTGAATTTAGCACAGAATGTGGATCAAAATGCTATTTTCCAGGTGAGGAGTTAAATGACATCTTATGCAGTTGTGTTATGACAGCACCAAAAGTAGTCCTCTCAAGACTAATAGGCTCAAGTCCATTGTCCTGGCAAAATCCCGATTTGGTAAATTAGATTATTTCAATTTTTTTAATTAAGTTCTTTAAGGATCACAACTACTGAAATTTATATTGGACATCCAGTGCAACCTGGATGCATAAGGCTTGTGCTTATGTTTTTCTCATGATTTCTAATGTTTCCATCATTCCTGTGAGGTGAGGAGATACTACAGCCTGAATCTCAGCTCCCTCACAGCTTACTAATGAGGAAATGGTGCATATAAACTTACTGCTAAACCTAATCAGTCATCAGCTGCAGCTTTGACTCTCCAGCGTCTGCACATCCTTGGAAAGAATTATTTTCTGAGGAAGGAGGCTCTCGGAAACCATAAGGCTGAATGACCTAAACCAGCAATTATGGAACTAAGGACTCAGCAGCAGCCGAAGATGCATCATGATCACCTGGAATTATATCCTTACATTTCTCAGATGAGCTAGTCCTAGTAATTTGTTCAGTTGTTGCAAGCGTTGACAGGCCTGGGAGTTAAATCCTGACACCTTGACCATCCCTCATCCAGCAGACAATTCCATCAGTGAGTTGAAGAGAACACATAACATGTATTTGGGGCAAAGAAAACCTAAAGGAAATCCATTTTACTTTGTTGCATGTTATAATACACCATACCACATTTTTCAACACCCGGTAACAAACTGAAGCCTGCGTACTTTGTAGTGCATACAGCCCTACAAAGACACAAAGTTACTGTAGGCATGAGAATCTGTGGGGTAAATACACTCAGTGTCCTGCCTGGCCTGGAGGGAATCATCTTCCTGACTCACATTTAGTAATTTGTTTAACTGTATGTGCTTCATCCCAGTTCTAGTTCTGCTCTGTCTTCTACTGAAATCACCATGTGTGAGTACTCACGTCCTCAAAGGAAGACACTTCTCATCTTTTTATGAGCTTTCATGAGCAAATGAATTTGGGGGGGGAATGATAAAATGCTTTCAATTGATTTGATTCTTTTTTTGGTTTTGGGGGTTTTTTTTAACAGAAAAAGATAAAAACAGCCACCCCTACTGAGACTCAAGAATTTGGGGTTGGGGTCCCCAAATATGCCTGAACTGTTCCTGTGCATCTTCAGGCCTCTCTTTTGTCAACAGAAGGCAGCTACAAAAAAGCCAATAAAGCAAGTTCATATGCTCCTATTGGGAAAACAAGCTCTAATTCTGAAGAAGAGGGAATTTATTATTTTTAGGTTTTTTGTGGGTAGCTGGACACCTTAAAGCAAAGCTTTTACATAGTTGTTTTTATAAAAGATTTAAAGCCGTCCAACTGGTTTCAGTTGGCATCCAGACAAACAAGAGAAAACCGTGTCTCTTGGAAGAGCATCTGCCAACTCTCTTACACAGGAAAACTAAAAAAGGAGTGATTGCACCCATCAGGCAGCTCAGCTGATAGGAGATATCAAATGGTGTGTTCAGCACACTTACCAGGTAAGCAGGCAGTGAGTGTCCGGGCACTTGTCTGTGCCTGGTGCTCCTGTCCAGCCCAAACAGGCAGATTTTCTTCCAAAGAAAATAATGCAGAAAAGGGGCTGGCACATGATCTCACCCTGACAGCAACCTTCAGTGACTGCAGAGCTGGGGGCCCTGAAACATCTTTGCTGTTCCTCACAGGACGTGCTCTGTCGTTTGAGGAACAGCTGAGGGAGCTGGGTTTGTTTAGCCTGGAGGAGGCTCGGCGTGGATCTCACTGCTCTCCACAAGCACCCCGAAGTTGGTTAGGGTAGTCAGGCATTGGAACAGGTTGTCCATGGGTGTGGTGGAGTCACATCCCTGGGGGTGTTCAAGACACATCTGGATCTGGTGCTGGGTGATGTTATTTAGGGGTTACAGGGCAGTGCTGGGTGGATGGTTGGACTTGATGACATTAAAGGTCTCTCCCAACCTTGACGATTCCATAATTCTATTTTTGCATCTGCTGGTTTATACACACCTACATTGATAAAAGGACAGACTGATGTAATTCCCTACTATAAGCAATGCATAACTCAGGGAAGAGAGTTACTGAATTATTTAAATAGCTCAGTAAATTAAATTAACTGCCAAGAATAGACTAAAATATTCTTGCTTCTGTAAAAAAAAAATTTAAATCATTTTACTGAAGCAATGAACCAAATGACCAATTTTATTTGTGGATAGAGATTATTTTGAATTAAAATCCACCCTTGGGTGATGATAGTTGTCTTCATGATTCTTCAGCAAATGTTTTTACATTGAGGCTGCCTAAGGGCCTTCACAACACTTCAGAGCACAGCACTGTACAACTGTGACATGGCAATGATTGCAGAACATGTCTGTGAAGGCATTTGGTAATAAGGTACTCTGTGCTCCATCAACTTACAGAAATCACTATTAGCAACAGAAGACTAGACACAGAAATCCACTGCCACCACTTCCGTGCCAGAATATTCAGATTCATGCAAAGACACTCCCTTTTGTTCTCAGTGCTTGTCTCCAAGATGAAGTACATTGTTCTGGACTTGGAAAGGTGGAAGCTTCCTTTTCCTCCAGCACAGCTGCAGTATCAATTCAGGATCCAGATGAAAAATTATGGCTTATACTAAATAAGACTTTAAAAAGTGACAGCTGCTTTTCCAGAACCCCTGCAGGTTAAACAAAACGTAGCAAGTTTTTTTCTTTTTTTTTCTTTATTTTGTTCTTAGCACTAAGAAGACAAATTAATGTTATTATTATAATCCTACTCCCCCAGATCTTCATACGTCTAAAATAAACTTGCCGTGTCAATAAATCCCATAAAATCACATTAACAATGAAGTGTAAATGGCATCACTTTCTATTACTGCAAATACATCAGAGAGCAGTGGTTTTATTTTCCATGTAATGTGCACAAGTAAATAAACATATACACACAGACACAAATGTAAAATCAGATTGTTAAATTTTATTCACCAGCAACCTTGCAACATGAATATTTTGACTTCTGCATCTAAAATGTGCTTGCCACTTGTGCAGTAGGTATAGATCCCTCAGAAGAAGAAAACACTCATGAAACCCTGCACAGCAGATGGGCCTCTCTTAACTCAGCTGCAGACATGTACATACTCCCTAGGCTCAGCCTCTCCCTAATTTCTGTTTCGGATATGATTCCAAGATTCCTTGCCACAACAATCTATGCAAAAGCAGTGACACAGAAACTTGGACAGACTCTCAGAGAAACATCTCAGCCTTCTGTCCATCCTCTTCCTTTAGTTTCTGGTTTGTATTTGGATTGCAATTCCTCACAGAGAGTGCAATGCTTATCTTCTTTGTTGCCATAAGCAACTTCTAGACCCAGAAGCCTTTAAGTCCCTTTCAAATGTTCTCATTACATGGGACTTCACCACACTTGTCACCACTACCAGTATATATTCTAGAAGATTAAAGCTCTTTTTCACTGTCCTGGGAGAAGGATCTGTCAGGGAGGAGCAGGGGCCACCCCACTGCCCTTAATGAAAGGGAAGAATGAAGTAAAATAGGGAACTGGGGAGAAGAGAAGCTCAAAACAGCTAAGAGAAGTCATGAACCCTAGAAAGCACAGGGAGAGATGAGCTAAAAGTGAGTGGCTGGCCGAAAAAATGAGGACAAGGCGGGGGAGGGAGGGGGAGGAGCAACAGAGGGACAGTCAGATTACACGAAAAGAGTAAAATGGGAGATTAGGACCTGTAGCCAGAAGAGGGGGAAAACAGGTGCTGGGCAATGGAAAGAGACAAACACAACGGGCAGGAATCTGGGAAATGTAGGAAAGAACTGGCTGAGACAGGCAGAATGGGATAAAGAAATGGAGAGTACAGTAGGATAAAGTCCCTAGGGAAGCAGACCAAGTGTGTGAGAAGACTCAGATGGTGGGCTAAGGAGGGAAAGTATGGCTTAATGAATTCATTAAAAGCACTTGGGAGCATATGTTTCCTATTTTATTGTAACTACCTTTAAGGATGATGCAGGACCATAAAATAAAGCAGATTGCCAATTTATTTTTAGCTGAGGTTAGGAATGAGGCAAGGAATTACAGGAAAGAACCACTTTCACAGCTAAGAAAGTGAACATTGCAGAGGGGGAGGGAATGACATTTCATCCTGGCTTCTACCCCAGATTTCCTATGATGCTAATTAAGTAATTTAAATTTTCAGGGGTGGTCATTAACTCTAGGTTCTTCATTTTCTGGGGACCTAACTTGGAAGTCCTAAGGTTGATATACAAAACCACTGAACACTCTCAGCTACAACCAAAGCTGATAAAAAATCATGTCTTGTACGCAGTATCTAATACCAGTTACTCTGAAGAAATGCAGTCCTTGTTATCTCAGAGAGGGCATCCAAAATTAATTGATACTTTAGGTGTTAGTTTTCCTGTGCTTCAGTGGAACAAGTTTGCTTCAATAATGAAACACAAAACTTCCTCTGGCTTGGGTGTTACTCAGCTTTTGGAAATGCTTATATACTTATTAACTTAGGAAATTATATGGGACACTTCACAAGTAAAAAACCTGCTTCTAACAGGGCCTTCATGGTGACCTGCAAGTGTGCCTCCAAACACACCCTGACAAAGAGCTGAAAACTGTCCATTAAATGAACACCCCTCTTTTCTGCACTGAGTTATGAAAAGGGATTGTAAAATAGAGTACTGGGTCAGTTAATTATAGGTTGCTATAATGCTTATGTGCAACAGGGCAAAATTTAAAGGCATATGGGCAAATTTGAATGGCTAACATGGGAATCTTCTTACTGCATAGTCCATGTGAATTTAGTTATCCATATGTCCTTGTGTGTCTTTTGAGTGTGTACATGTGTGTTTACACCTCTGGTTGGGAAGGAGTGTACACCTACATATGTGTGCAAGAGAACTCTAACTGCATTAATTAAAAGGGCTTCTTTTAATCTTCCAGTAGAAACTAACACACACACACACAAAAATTCATGTTATTTTAGGTCTGAAGAACATTCTAGTAAAGCGTGAGATGAGATGAGATAAAATCATAGATGTGCTGTAGCCAGTTACAACATTAGAGAAAAGGCTATGCTTGCCTTGCTCAGTTTCAAAGAAAACAGAAAATTTCTAAAGGAGATTAAGAAAAAAAAAAGAAAAAAAAAAAAAAAAAAAAAAAAAAAAAAAAAAAAAAAAAAAAAAAAAAAAAAAAAAAAAAAAACCAAAAAACACCCACATCAAAAACACCTAAACAAACAAACAAAAAACTCCAGGGTGCAGACCACCTCCATTTCCAGTCCATTGTCAAGCCAGGGGTCAAGGCAGATTCCCAGGTTGCAGGATTTAGAACAAAATAACTGGAATCTGGAGGTGGAAATGAAGCACAGCTGTGCTTACAAAGGTACAAACTCAATCAGGTATTAACCTCTCTCTTTTCCTTGAAATACAAAATAATCTGTGTATTGTACAGGTCCACAATCACATTGCTTGACAGCTCCTAAAAGCCAGGGTTGTTCTTATCCCTCCATATTTGGAAATCATATTCTAGGCTGGAGTCCTCTCCTTAGCAGTTGTGAAAGTGAAGTGATTTGAAAATCTAACACATGCCCCATTACTGTATATTCAAAAGTAAAATAGCAAAAGGGAAAATGAAAAAAAATCTTTACAAAATTGTGCAAAGAACATGGAGAAGTTAGCAGAATTTTAATATAGGCTCACCCACAAGAAAAATGTATTCCTGGATTAAAAATGTGGAAACTCAGAGTTGTCCTTGTTTTATGAGACACAAGTTTAGCATCCTCTTTTGGATGAAGTAATGTAGGTGTTACAAAGTGTAAGAACATTCCAGTGGGCCAGTGTGGGATAATCTGCCTCCCATAAATCTCCTTTCGATGACACAGTGATTGACTGAAGTTGCAAAGTCTAATGAAATGTAGTATGTTTTCCAAATTCTTCTTACTTGTGATGAGACTAGATTGTCTCTTTTTTGTAATCCATATGACTTTCCTTTCCTGCTATTACAGACCTCGATGTGTGGTGGAGGCTGACCTACCAATGCTTTCAGTGCTTGCCTTTGGATGACACCACAAACCAGCTGTGAGCCTAAAGCAAACCAGCACAGTGTCACCTCAGTCCCTGCAGTAACTCACAAATCTCTGCTGCTCCAAGCAGCTCCTCCAAGAAGCAGCAGGGCAAAATGACTGTCATTCCAGACAGGTTCTCTGTTACAGCTTGTTAACCATGTTGCCAGAGACACTGAAGCCTCCACCGAGTCTATTAGCAAAGCCTGATACAGCAACCTATTCACAGCATGGAAGAGATCTATCCCAAAAGTCTAGAGGTGTCACAGCACAAGCAGTGGAGCAAAGGAAGGAAACATTTTTAGCACTCAAAACTGGGTGGAAAACGGAAGCCTGCATCAAGCAGTGTTAACTGAGCCCTGAGATGGCTGCAAAAGGTCCTTATAGCAATCCAGTACCCATGTAAGATTTAATAAGACATGTCTTACTTCTTGCAATCAGTTTCTTGACATAAATATAAACTCAGTAAGTCTCAGCAGCCTGTCATTCCTAATTTGCAAGGCTAATAATAACAAGGGGATTTTTAGTGAAGCATGAATTTTGTGAGCTCTCTAGTCTCAGCACATCTGTCCCTGCTCTCCTGCCAATCCAACCATTTTGGCAAAAGTAATACAGCACTGTCAAGAGAAAGGAGCAGAAGAGGAGCATATAAAGTTTCTCCCCTTAGTTTCAGCAGCAGCAGCAAGTTGAAGCAGAGACAAGCAGAAAGAGATGGGTTGTTCAAACCACCATGGCCATGGCTCCTGTAGTAAGGAGCTTGCTCAGTCTCAGCTCATCAGCACCTTGAGGAGAACGGTGCCTGGGGAATGCACCGAGTCCTCATTAAGCCGGCAAAAACAGGCTCAGAGTCACAGGGTCTCGTTCTTGCTTAGGATGTGATTTTATTGCCTCCTTTTGTCTGTCGCTCCAGGCAACTGCCTTCGTCGCCTGCTCGTAAAACTGGGCCAGCTTGCCAGGGAGCAGCAAAGTAACACCGAGCTTTGAGTTACTGTTTCATCAGACGATGTAACCCTACACAGGAGTCTTTTAATTTCTACATGAAAGGTGAGATGCTGGTCAATTTGCTGACCCTTAAACCTTGATTTTTGACCTGATCTCTGCAAATAGTTACTGGTTTGGAATGAAGACAATAGCAAGGCTGCACACGCAGCCCCTGGCAGAACCAGGCTCTAAATATCTGAGGAGAGCTGATGGGTATTTTAGGTACATACCACAGTGCTTGTATTTTAGTGCACGGCAAAACACTTTACTTGAAAGATTATGAATAAACTCCCTCAACTCGTGTGACCCTGTCACATACCTGGTGTAGGTTTTCCAAAAGTGCCAGCTACAGGTATGCCTTCAACAGAAGTACTGAGCCTGTCTCCACTGGCAGCAGTGAGACTGAAACTGAACTACTACCAAGTGCTTTTGCACACCCCACAATATATACTGAAGTATTAGAACACATATGAACAAGAACTTAAATTTAGCTTGCAGGCAGAATAAGTGTTTCTCATAGTTGAGTTTTCATCACAACACTACCTATAGCATATCACTCAGGTTCAACACATTAGAACTGATCTGTAAGGCTCATTTTCAGACAACTTGACTCAGAAATCTGGTTTTAATTTGCAAACCCTTATCATGCTGGGTTTGAGCCAAACAACTTGGTGCAGTTTTACTGACGATGGTGGTCAGTGAATCAGGACTACTGAACTGTTCTTCCTACCTTCAGTATCTTAGTGTTTCCTGTGGGACTACTCAAGAAATGAAGCACTACTCTGAATTACAGCAGGATCAGGCCATCAGGAATAACTAAACTTTACTCATGTGTTTTACCAAGGAATGAGTTCTGCAGTTTCATTTAACTGTAACTCAAATTGGAGCAAATAAGGACAGTAGGATAACCAAGAAACATTATGTTGAAAGGGAAAAAACCATATACCAACTGCATATGTGCAAAGATTCCCTGCTACTATGTAGATTTATTATTTTTCAGGATCAAGCCATGTTTATATGAATTCACTTGCAAAATTATAGATCTGGTTTTACTCCTGTTTGACACAAGGATACCACCTTCATTAACTTTAATGACACTGTGGATCTGCTGCAAGTACAATAAAGTCAGGGTGAAAGTTTGGGGATCATGCCTTCAGGCAATGCTCTGCCACCTTCCACAGGACAAGAATCTCTGCTCAGGTGGCTTCCACATAACTTGTGTGGGGACTCAAATACAGACACTGATTCTAACATATCACTTGTAAATGAACAATTGAAAAAACATATTATTCAATATGAAACAGGGTAATTTTGCAGTATGCTTATAAGGAACACAGAAGAATCCTACTCATGATTTTTATTTTGGTTTACATAAAGGTTTTTGGTGGTTTTTTTTTAATTTTTTGAATTAACAGAAAGTTATTTTTTATTTAAGGAAGATACCAACTAATCTCCCGAGTTCACCCAGAGTGCTTTCATACTGATAGTCTCAGGTAAAGCAATAAATTAGTTTCTCTGTAGTCATTTCTTTATCCTCTCCATTTCAGCCTCACTGTATTTCATTCCCAGCATTTTATATTCACAGGTGCTAAAGCTTAGGACACTGAGCCCCAAACACAAACAGACTGAAGCCAGGCAGCAGAAGAGATTACCACTCAGAGGCATCTGTCCATTTCAGCTTTCACAGAGGTGGCAGCAACCGTGACAGGAAGCTGAGTCATGCATAAAGGCAATCCAGTGTGCAGATCAAAACAGTAATGTAGATCAGCACAGGTTCTGAGCTGCACAGTGGCAGCCTGCAAGCTGCACGGACTCCCTGCTTCACATGCAGCACATGTCAGCCAGCAGCAGGGCCTCAGCCAGGCAACAGGCAGGCAGGGTGAGCAGCTGGGAGTGACACGCCTGGTCCCACTGCATTCAGCCTGGGCTCCTGAAACAATACATTCAATTAAAAGCTGATGTTGTTGTCAGTGCTGTCAAAGACAAAATTTCAAAAGAATTCAAATTATGCAAACTCAAGTTTTCAACTTAGTAAAGGTGACTGCCAAAAAGAGTCTTGAAAAAACATTGTATTATGGCTGGCATGGTAAAGGGGTAGATCAATGAGCTCATCTTCCAAAGATGAGAAAATGATGATAACACTAAGGCAGCAGCAATATGAAGCAATATTCTCTGCATCCTTACCAGGAGCTGCTTCCACAAGCAAATTCCTACCTAAGAACTGCCTAACAGTTTATACAGGAGCAGCAAAGGAGACAGCCCAGCTGAGAGTCAGTTCCCAGCAAAGTACGTAAGATGTAACTCAGCCCACATTATAAATCGTTTCCTTTGAGCTCTCATTAACTGTCTGCAGCCTCAAGGAGCTGCTTTTCATCTCTGTTTTAGAGAAATTACCTGCTCATGACACGAGCCAGGAAAAGGCTTGCCTAAGCATATTGGCTACACAAAGGCTAAGGGAAGTGCAGATAAGACCAACAGTTTTGTAGGCAATGACATACATGAAGCCTCATTTCCTGGGGAATTGCATCTCATGACTGTCAGATTTTTTAACCGAATTATACCAAAGCTTCAGGCTTGTCTAAAACAGAGCATCAGAGAATCCAGAGAGAAGATAAGTATGCATGTCTACCATGACAGGCTTCAAGTGAGATTAGCTCCTTATTGGATACTGTTGAGTTCTACAGGAATACATTTGGATTAAAGTGGGATTTTTCCAAATCCTGGACACTCAGTTCCCAACAGTCCCACAACCCTTCTGCCCAATGCTGACATTTCAATACTGATGGTTGAAATACATGCTGCATATTTTTCCTTTTTGCACATAAGCACATTCATCCCTGCCTGCCCAGCTATGTTCACAGAACTTAGAAAAATGTTCTCTCTTTGAGAAGTAATATCTCAAAATATACCCCTTTGTTTCATTTGTTTGAAATCAGCCCAAAATTTATGGGGTGCAGAACTAACGGCAAGCAAGCAGCACCAAATTTGCTCCCTTATACTCACACGCAAATACATACGGGATGCAATTCTGCATAAGCCGTATTTCTTTAAGAAATCAGGATTATTTTTTTTAACAAATCTGCTCATCAGTACTTAAGGAACCCATCTGGCTGTCACCTTCGTTTCTGAAACAGAGCTGAGCAGTTTGCTTTCGCCTACTTTGGTAGCACAGCCTCCGCGAAAGCCAGCGCAGGCTCCCCTGCTGCTGCCACAGCGGGCACCTCGTCCGGCTGGGGACACGGCAGCGCAGGGGGGAATGCAGCGAGCGCAGGTCTTAAATACCGTCTTTAAAAACACAGTAAGGTTGCTTCGTGTATATGGTACATACTGGATTATGTATCTGGAAATACATAAATCGGCTTTGTATCAGTTACAGCGCATAAGATATATAAATATCCCCTCGTTAAAGACTTTTGTCTCCACCCTTTCAAACACGGACAAACACCTGCAGATCCCTCTGTCGAAGTCTCCATCCTCCTTCCCCGAAGGGACTCCCGCAGCCAACAGACCCACCGGGCTGTCCGCGGCCCCGCGCCCACCCCTCCCCTGCCCCCCCAGCCCCTCCTCTCCGCCGTGCTGCCGTGTCCCTGCCTGCCCGCCCCTCCCGGGGA
>VZRX01020982.1:91976-130236 GCA_013398075.1 Notiomystis cincta | reverse complement strand
CCCTGTCCGCAGCGGGCCGCCAAGGCCCCTCCGTCCGGCCGCCGGGCGCGGTGCGGGGCGCGGGGCGAGGCGGCCGCGGCTTTGTGGGGTGGGCTTTGCCGGGTGTGGGTGTACGAGCTCGGAGGGGGCCTCGGAGGCACCGGTGCACTCCGCTCCTTAAGTTGTATGTCCCTAAATGACACGCCTGAAAGGGCGCGGGGCGTCCTCTCATTTTTGCGCTATCGGAGCTGCAGGGCACCCGGAGGTCTGGGGGCACGGAAACGGGGGCTGCCTTCTAGCGAAAGGGAGGGTTTTCGGGGGGGATGTTTTGCAGAGCTCTCCTGGGGGGTCTGGTTAATTAGAGTTTCCGATTGATTTCGTAGCACAATGAAAGCGGGTCTTAGCCGGCTGAAGGTAGAGCTAAGGTGATCCTTTGATCCCGGCTGTACTCTGCTTCCAAGGAAGCGTGCCTTGAAACCTGCAGTTTTATCTTAATAAAGTCGGGGTCGTATACCCAGTATCTGAATTAATTAGGCATCCTGCTGTTTAAAGCCTATTTTTAAAATTACCCTTTGATTCGAGGAATTTGCATACATTCAGGAGGTGTCATTCCCACTTGTAAGATGGGAGTTGCTGAAGCATATTCCCACTTGAAGCACGGAAATAATAAATTAAGCGTTCACACTTATGACGTTTCTTGTCTGTAAAAAATGAGCCCACTGTATTCACAATTATCTTTCACACCACCACCCACCACCTTCCCCCCCAACACTTCTAATTCAACAATACTGTCACCTTCTATGCAAACATCAGAGATCTGAAAATCATGCCTGAAACGACAAAATAGTTTGAACTTTGAAGTGAAAATTGTCTTGGCACGAATACTTACAGGAGTAGGAGAAATAGTGCTCACAAGCAAAAAAAAGTGGGCATGGTGCTGCTTTGAAGAATTCCCACACCTCCAGCGGTTCTTACTTGCTTTCGACACAAACTCTCAGCTCTCATATTCAACATCCCTGTTTGTTTAAAAAGATGACATTCTTTATGGGGGCATGAAGATGTTTGCAGTTTATTGCTGCAATCTAACCAAAGAGATATAAAAATAGTGATAATTGAAAAGAAACATCTATTTGGCTCTGAAAGAAAACTGCTGAGGATATTTAGAAGATACGTTACTCATTAGAAATGGATTTCTGCCAGCATTGCCTTAACTGGGAAGCTACTGATGCCTCTGCAGTTGATGTGAATGGCATTTAGGATAGCTTGCTATGGTAGCTAGATACTTGCTAAAATAGAAAACCCACTAAAATAATTCTAAAAGTTAAGATTTAGAGCCATAAATATCCATTTCCAGGATTTTACCCTGGAATTGTAATTTGAAAGTATCATCTTTAAAAAATCCCAAATCTAAAAGAAAACAATTCAAACATTTTAGGATTGTTTACATTATCTTTCTTGTAGTCTTACATGGTCACAATGATTAACAGTCCTCATGTCAAATATTTTATCAGTGACATTGCTCCTGCTTTTAAAAATGATAGCAGGGGACCAAAATTTTAGACTGGTTGCAGGTTTTGTTTATGAACGTTTAAGGAATCTCAATGACAAGAACTAACTGTTACTATTTATCAGTGATAGCACTGTTGTTCAAGTATTACTGACTGAATGTGACTTTAAAAAAGTACATGTGGATAAACAAGAAATAAGCCTCTAGTGGAGTTTACATGTCATCTAGTAAACTACTTTGAAATAGAAATTTTGTTGGTAAAACACTTGAAAAAGTTCACGGTGCAAAAAATCTGGATGAAAAGGTTAAAGTGTTCCTACTCAGTAAACCTTTTAACACATTCAACTCCTAAATATGATTTATGTTTGCATGACTAAGGCCTCTCTTGTTAATTTTCAGTTTATACCCATTCTCTTTGATACAGAGCATTCCTGAAAAGGGCAGTGAGCCCCCAGACTCACAGACTTGAACTGTGGTATCAGAGAAGCATGGAGATTAATCCTACTAGCAGTCACAAGAAAAAATTATCTACTACTGAAAGTGTACAAAAAAGAAGTTCTCTTGAATTATATTTTAGTGAGTGTGTAGGGGAGAACTCTGGTAACCAGTGTTTGGTCTATTCTTTGCAAACATACTTTAGTATGACTGAAATACATTGTGGTTTTATTATGCAACTAGGAAAGTGGTTATTTGAAAAATTTCTTAACCAGAAGTCCCTAAAAGGTATAATTGGAGACAGTGAGCATGGGCAGTAGGAGCAAGATTGCTTCATTTTGCAGTCTTGTTTTCTAGAGGAAATTTTATAGATAAATGAAACTGTATTTCCCCCTAGTAGTTAGCAGTATTGTCTTGCTCAAGTTGTCGATATCAATTAATCCATCTCCATATCACTGAAAATAACTGGATCTTTAGAAACATGGAAGTTGCTTTATTATTCGAATACAAATAAATGTGTTTTCATGTTCCAGTAGATCCAAGCAATCAGCAGTATTTTAAATATGCACTTAAATAGGCATTTTGGCTAAAAGTTGAAGATTTTCATTGGTTTTGGTTTTCTCAAGATATTTTCATTACTTCAAAGTGATAAGAAAAGTAAGTCGTATTTGCCTGATTGTAATAAGTGCTTTAATTCTAATTCCATGTAGAAATCTGTGAACTATTAACAACAAGTCAGTTCATGACAGTTTCTCTGACAAGTACTCAGTAGTGCCTGTGTAGATGCCTGCCATTAACATGCAGTTCATGTGGAAAACAACAGGTATAAGCTCCCACATGGTTCCTTTACACAGAGCTGTGATATCAGCCCTCTATAGCTTCAGAACAGTCCAATGATTCTTGTCACTACTTCGAACAGAAAACTGTTTGAGTTGCAGAGTTTGCTGTTTCAAGAAGTTCTGTGGTGATGTAAGGAAATATGAGCTCTGGTTGAAACTGGTACCTGAACTAGAGTTAGGAATTTGTCTTGAAAATGAAATCCGGTGAATTGGAACAAGCAGTCAAAACTCTGAACATTTTAAATCCTATTTGTTCTTCTGAAAGTGGGGAAACCAGCCCTTTGCTAGTTTGACTTAAAGTCTTGTTATTTCTTCGATTAGTTAAGACATGGGTAATTTTTTTACTCTGAGTTCTTGGAGTTTTAATTGTGAAGATTCTTTAGCAATCAGTAGAAACAAATGCATGCACTGACAAGGGATGTGGATAAAGGCAAGTCCTACACACAGGTGGTTGCAGTGCAGACAGGATGATGATACCTTTGTGTACAGTCTGGGGGTGTCCTGACACAGGTGGTGTTAGCCAGCCTTACCTCCGAGTGGAAACAGGGTTGCACTCGCACCTCACACAGCAAGGATGATCCCTTTCCCAGCCACTGTTCCAGCTGCATACTGCACTCCCCTCCCTGCAGCACCCTTGAATGCTTCCTAAGTTCCAGCACTGGATTGCTGCTACTGGATTCTGACAGTTAATAGTTTTTAGCCGTTTTTAGCCTATTAATACCCTCCGTTGTACAAACAAACAGCTTTGATGAGATCATGAACAAGCTTTGTTTTAACAGCCCTCTTTAATTCCTCATGGTTTCTGTGCCTCCAGTACCCAGTTTTTAAAACCATTAAACCAACTACTAGTTTTGACATGATTAACAGTCTTAAGTATGAAGTCCTATTAAGAAATATAAAATGAAGATCATATTCTGTTAGAAGATACTACTGATATTACCTCCACTTTAATGATTCCATTGTACAAGTATAAAACTAATGTGTACAGCTGGAACTTCACCAGCTTCCCCATGAATTCCTGGAGTGAGGTTTCCTTGTTTTACGCTATTGAATGACTTTGAGTTTTCTTGATTTATTATTCAGTTTTTCACCTTAGTTTATTTCCATTGACATGCATCATCCAGAACATTGTATTAATTTGAAAAACACTCAATTCTAGTAAAGTACAAATGTTTAATGCCAGATTTACTTATTTCCTCATGATACGTAAAGCAAAATTGCCACCAGCAGTTAGTTTTGCTGGCTAGAGAAGGATTAAATAATGACTGCAGAAAGAGGTTTTACCAATGTTTTCAGTTGGACCTGTTGTTGCAGGCTGCTTTGCAGGAATTACATGTGTTTTTATCTCTGTTGATGTACAGGAGGAAGAAGAAAAGTCATGTGAATTTGTAGTTTAGAACATGATGGTAGATAACTCAGAATAAGAATTATGATTGCTTTAATTACAAAGTTATTGCCATATGTGATAAGAGAAAGGCATAATGTGGCATTCTTAGCATGTTCAAGGTCTGTTATATTATTTTTACCTGAAAGATTGTTTTCCTTAAGGAAAATATAATTGAGGGAATGTTTAATGGAAGATATTCAAAAGCCAGAATAATGCTTTGTTAATGATGGTCCCTTCTGACCAGTCCCAAAATACCATATGGTGTCCCTGCTTGGATACGTTACATGAAGATCTTTTTATAAAGACAATTTTATATAATCTGAGTGGAATTTATTCCTTAGCTAAAGAAAACCACAGATGTTCAAGTGTATGAAATTGCAAAGGAGGTGTTGCGGAGATGTGGAGACAAATAACTCCAGGACGTTTTTTGTGCAAAGTGTTAGTTCTGATTACCTAATTTTGTACCTATTTATGGTTTTGTGTGACGCATATCACTGTAGTGCTTAAGAGTCAAAAACCAGGCTACCACTTGGGAAAATAATAATAGAAAAAAAATAATTAAAAAAGACAGTTCAGTAGTTTTAGAGATAAAGTATCTCAGAGTTTGGGGGAGAAAAATCATTCAAGTACCCAGGTTTGGGTGAACTTTGACTTTAAATATGTCTTATTGCAGGCTAGAGATACCCACAGTTTATTAAGTTGGAAAGAAACCTGCCATTTTCTGTACTTCTTTCATTGTTGTTGGGTTGAGCAAAAAGCAAGATCTGACTCTCCTTGAGACTGTATGACCAAATCTTATGTAGGCTTTAACATTTTTTTGCAAGGCAGGGTGGGTAGATCTCAAGCAGAACCAACCAGTACAAGATGATTTTTTGCTAAGGAGATCCTCAAGCCTTTGTTCCTATTATTCTGGCACGCAGATAAACTCAAAAGCCTGTAATAATCTGACAAATCTGTATGAAAAGAACTGCTCTTCGTCCTCCTGTTCATCATATGGGTTATCAGCTTATGTAGCCTGTGAACTGGGCTAAGGATTTGCTCTAAATGTACCAAATATGCAAATGGAAACGTTGAGAACTTTTGTGTAATTTCCCACAGAATTTTCATTCATGTACTCAAAAAGTAGGATGTACATTTGGCAACAATGTTGTGATCAAGGGGTACTGAGTGAGGAGTTTTTAGTAAAAGAGCAAGCTATGCAACTTGTGGGGTTTGTGGCTTCTTCTTGATATTTTGAAATAAGCAAAATTACCTGAAACTCAGTGACCTTCCTGGTAGGAACACCTGGAGTTATCAGCTTCAAATGGATTAGGTATTTACACTATCTACTTAAAGTTTTTGACCACATGTCCATCATTTTTTAATATTAAAAATATTAAAATCGTAATTTTCTGTAATTTCATGTGTCTGTAGTTGTCTGTACACACATATGCACACATATACATAAATTATGTAAAATATTATAAACTGGGTAGAGTGATATAAATGGATGTGTGACACTCGAGTCACTTTCATAGACTATATTCAAACTTGCTGGTAGTGCCCAGTTCTCTTGTGAGAACTGAGTGTGTTCAAAGGGCATCACTCAAGGTTGTATTTCTAGCAATACTGAAGAGCTGCCTGGATTTTGTTGAATGCTGTTGTAAAAGTAGGAGCTTTACGGAGGAGTTTAGGTTTTATCCACAAGTAAGATTGTAAACAGAGTTGTATGCACCTGCAGCCTGGGTTCTCTGACTGCTTTTCATAGCGTTGAAGAAATAATATCAAAACAAAGCAGAACCTACAATTTCTTTTTTTCCTTTCTAACTTGGCAAATACTGCTTTATTTTTTCAGATGTATTTGCATGCTGGAGCGTGCCTTGTTCTTGGGGGCAGTGGGTTTCTGTCAGTGGCAAAGGGGAGCTTCTGACACAGTTTCTAAATACAGTGAGGGACAAGTGTGCAAATTCCATGTGATATTAATTTCTCAAATAATGTATTAGATAATGGACAGCAGCAGTGCTGAATCAGGTCCTTATTGTGAATTGCTCCCTCAGCAAGGTATGAGACCTTTAAATGAGAGACAGCACCAAGCAGGCAGTGTCCCAATGCCTTCCCCCATCAAGAGAGGGGAGTTTTTCTGCCTGCTCAAGGGCACTGGGATGACTTCTCAGCTGAGCAAGTCTGCTGGGCAGCAATCTGAAGAGGATTTCCAAGGCTGTGTTCCAAGGAGGCCACGTGTATTCTGTGGTGGGATTTGTGTAATCACATAAGAGCAGAGCAGTACAAAAGGTACATAACTACATAACTTGGCATCCTATCTCTAAGCTTATGCAGCAAAATAATTCCTCTTAAGAAACTTGGGTACATGGGTGTGTGGGCATGTGTCCACAGATTTGTGAACACACAAGAGAAAATGCTGCATTAGACTTTGTGTTTTGTTTGGAGAATTTTTAAATATATATCACATAATGAAAACTTCAAGGAGTTACTAAACTTCTAATTCAAGATATGAGATCAGTGCCCAAGTGGTAATTTTTTCATCTAAAACAAATGAACTCTCTTTGACTCTAGCAGCTGAAAGAGTATTTTGAGAGACATCTGTTCAGGCTGCAGTAATAATACATTAGTAGTATCTACCTACAGTAATTTAAGGTTTTAATATATTGAAGGTGGTAGATATAAATATAATATCATAAATAGTCATGTGCATGGAATACAAAGAAATCTGGCAGGTTTTAATATAGGCAGCGCTGTTCAAGAAAACTGCTTTATCCCTTTACTGGAATTTTAATTAAAGAAGGATAATAATAGATAGAATTAGAGAACACAATTTAATCATGATTGTGTCAGTGCTCCTCTAAAATAACTCCACTGGCCTGACACTACTCTTCTTAATATAGGGTTTGTGTCAGAGGGAAGCTTTTACTTAAAATCCGTAGTCAAAAGGGGAGTAGGGCTAAATCACAGGTGATGAAAACAAGCAATGTAGCAAAGTAAATAGTAAGAAGTCCCAAATCAGGGCAGCATACCCTGTGCATGCTGCTGTGCTGGGCAAGGAGGGCATGTACCAAATGCAACTCTTATAAGCCACCTCATCACCACCATAATTACATGGCTCCCTCTATCTTTGGCTGGTATTAAACTTCCTCTATCACCACCTGTTAGTGCCCACTGTTAGAGACAGGACACTGTGCTGGACCTGAGCAGCTGCAGTCATCCTTGTGCAGAATATGGATCTAGAGAAGAAAGTCACCTTAAGAGACTAGATTTATCAGAGTATTCAAAATACACTTCTGCCAGAAACTGGAAAGACTAGCAAATGGCAGGACTTCCACACTGAACTTGACCCAGAGTCATGCTGTTGTAGGGATCAATCATTGGGACTGATCAAACAGCTAAACAGCTAAATTTCAAACTGTCAGAGCCTGCCAAGCACTCTTGTTCAGCCTGCTCCTAGCATTTCCTGGGGTGGCAGAGCTGCAGTCTTCAGCAGAGGAACACTCCTCTGGGGTGTGATTAAACCCTTGGAAATATTTATTAATAGAGCCCATTTCACCCTGCTAGCAATGGAGTACCTTCACAGTCTCATCTAGGCTTTGTAAATCTCCAAACTGAAACAGGTGTTGCTCTACTAATTAGTCAATAGTCTTGGTAGTTGTAACAACCTTTCCAAATCCTGAGATGGATTGTTGCCTGGCAGAATGCCTAGTCCTGCTAACTTTATTGGGAATATTTTATGAACAGACCATGCATATTCAACCAAAGAAGGGCTCTTAAAAAATAAAAGTGAGAATATCTGTGGAGAAAGGGTACCTGAAAGATCTCCCTAAAAGAGTAACATCATCCAAAACCAGAATTCTAATGATCCCTTTTTGTCTCTCTGTATATAGAAAGAGAGGTTAACTGTGAAGACCTAGGTATCCAAAAGTCCTTATTCCTACAGAGTTATTAAAATGGAGCCATAATAAGCAATAAATAAGGAAATTATAGCATTCAGCAATCTAAGGAGCATAAGGTATGAAGTCTGATCCAAAGGAGTCAAGTGTGTTATGCACACACACCCCTTAATCTAAGGGTTACCTTATGATCAAGAGTTTTCCACACTTAACTATGCCAACATGCCACATCTAGAGGATCTTGCTTTACTGGCATAATTAAACATAACATAAATCTTGTATGACCACTTTATAAGTGATTTTCTTGAAATTCAGGAGTCAATATTTTTATTTTTCCATGCCTACTGCTTTGTAATAAAGGCTCCACAAATTCTAGAAAAGGAGATCAAAAGAAAAATATTTTATTCCTCCATAATAGTTCTTGTGGCTGGATTCATAGCCTGTACTGTTCTGGCAAGACAAAGTAGTAAATTCTGAAGAAAATTTCTGTTTTTCTCCCTATAATATGTCTGATAGCTCAGATATCTGTGAGCAGTAAGTGTTGATCTTTTTAGGAGTGGTTGCTAGAAAATACTAGGAAAATTACAGAATTGTATTAGTGTTTGATAATAGTCTTGTTTTATCTATATATGTATTGCATTACATTTAAAAGTGATGAAGAATTATGCAGTGCTCTTGAAACAAGTTATTGGAGCATTTCTGTTTGTGTGATCCCTTATTTGGTACATCAAAACACTAGCAAAATTTGGATCATGATTTCCTTTGATATGCAAGTCACTTCTGCCATGGGATTATAAAGAATTAAGCCATCTGTGGTGAGCAAAATTAGTGCCATGAAGTTCCATGACATGCCATCTAAAGCAGGTTTGTGTGGCTGCAACAGAGCACAGCTATGTCATTAGTCATTTTTTGTTGTGCAAATCACAGACCTCAGGCTGCAGGGAACCTCTTGAGGCTTTCAGATCTGTCCTTCCTGAAGCAGGAGCAATCATACCTGTGCCATTGCTGGCAGATTATCTCACTCTTCATGAGCTGTCTCCAAAGCAGTTAAGAAAATACACAGGAAACTGTCCAGCCTGCTGCTGGGGTATGTCTTCCACAGCACTGTGGTCATGCTTGCAAGCAACACACAGGCAAAATCAGCTCATTAGTCAATAAAATTACCAAAAGTACAAAATTTCTGCAAAACTTCTTTGTTTAGGATGAGTTTCAGTAACTTCCAGTAACTGGTATATGTAATTATTCACAAGTTTCTCAAATCCAGTTTCTGCCTCCTCATCCTTTTACCATGTCAGGAACTCAATCTGAGCATCTGTACAAAAGATTGATAATACAAATCAATAAACTCTCATAAGGATAATTTTATCACAGATATGTCCTGCAGTCATCTGCTTGTTTCAGGTGAAGCTTTTCTGGAAATGAGGCATTTATAAAGTGTCTATAATGTTATGGCTCATGCTAAAGCTTTTGTTTTGGTAGTTTATTTATGAATGGGAGGAGGAGACTCATTTACAGGATAACTCTTATTTACATGGTGATTTGCTGGTCTGATTTGTGTAATGTCAGTCAATGAGTTAATACTTTTCAAAAGAGAACAGAATACATGTAGAAGATACAGTTCATCATTTATTCCTCATCATTTATTTTTTTAGAAAACAGAGATTAAAATGCAAATAATCTCTTTACATTCTACCTGTTTTAATTAAAAATGTTCCATTTTACACTTTCTATAATCAACCATGTATAGTATTATGTAATTCTATTAAGCAATTCCATTGCTGGTATATTGTTCCAATGTTAATGCCACAGTCAGCTCCTCACCCTCATTATGTAAATTCAAATTAGTTTCAAACAAAATCTGCAGTTATGGATTCAGTTGCCTTTAAATGTGTGTAGGTGTGGCAGATAAAAGATTATTTTTACTTTGTTCTGTGGCCAAGGGACAAATACCTTTGTAGGCATTGAGAAAAACTGATTAGTGTCTGGCAGTGTGAGAAATGGAAATAAAGTCAAGTCCACCCTTTCAGCCAGATTCTACACTGCCATTGAGACCATAGCATCATAGAAAGTTTATCCTCCTTTATCCTCCTCTAAAGATAATTATAACTCATTGGGTATTATTATCAGGAAAATAAGAGCAAAGACTTGGGGAGGATGGCTAAAGTAATTTGAAAGTGCTAATCTGGGAAACATTGTGTAGTTTAGTTGACAATTAATTAAATTGGTATGCCAGTTCTGGAAGTTTTCTTTAAATATTATTTTCTGTATCATACTTGTATAAGGTACTTGTGAGAAATTAAACTTCCTTTTTTCAACCACATCTGCTTCTTGAAGTAAGTGACTAGAACATATGTTGTTCTTTTTCAGTTACTAACTCCTCAAGATTGTTAAACTGCAAATTTACTGTTACCTTTATATACAATCAACAAAATGTGGCTAGCAAGCAGAAGAAATTCATAAAACCTAGAGCAAGAAAGCAATAGCTAGGAAAATCAAGGCATCAGAAGAATATTTAACTGATAAAAACAGGTACATTATAGAATTTATTAAAAATGGCCTTTTCGACTGGATTACATAATCGTCACTAAAAATAATGCTTAGATGAATCATTAGAATTGGGAGGGGAAGGAGAACAAGGTCTGATAAATCACTCTTCCTTTACGTGTCAATCACTGTTTGCCTCTCAGACATTACATAATCCGTCAAAACGAGCCAGCTTTGTAAATTATTTGGCCATGTTCAATGAGTTTCAGTGCAGACCCTGCCTGGAATTCTCAGTTTGAAAACTTGTACCACAGGGCCTGTAAGTGGATGCTAATACCTAGGCTGAAATTGTCTATCAGTAAGTGAAATAGTCCTTTAAAGAATTTGGTTGAGATTCTCTTCTTCAGGCAAGTTGTAGTTGAGTTTCTGGCACCCTTCCCTCATGTAGTCCCATTGTCCTGGGCTTACCCTCTTGCAGCTGCTCTCCTTTCTGGGGTTGTAATTTCATTTCTTCATCTTTGTTAACAGTTTCTGCAGCAGCCATGAGCTATTCTGACTGTTCAGTCATGTTATTTAATCCTCTCCATTTAGCATCGAGAAAAAAAATCTGTTGCAAAGAAAGCTGTTGCAAAGAAAGCTCGTACCGTATTGATGCAAACTTACTGCACTGATGGCAAGCAGCAACTCTTGTTCTTGTGGGGGTGCTTCTGCACACATAAAAGTGTCAAGTTCAAGACTTTTTCATCTTCTGGCATAAAAGTCTTCACATCTTTCACTTGAAGCCCATAAAGCAGGCTGCATATGGCAGTCATGCTTTTCCAGTTGGCCCAACCAACCTCACCCGTTTTCCAGTGACCCAAAGTGTGGCTGTATTGCACCAAACTTAAGGAAGAATGCAACCTGGATTGGAGCTCCATGACTTGTGCACCTAAAGTAGAAAATATAGATTAAGGGGAGAGCAACTTCACTCAGGAGCACACAGTGCTTGCAGAGCTCTTCCATTGTCTGGCAGTACTGCCTGATGCAAGGTCTCATATGTGTGTTTATTGGAATCTCTTCAGAATGAGGTGTGTTTAATGGGCCTGTACCAGACTGTACTGTGAAATAAGTGTGTGCTTTTATGAGACTGGCTTTCTTGTGGTTTCTTAGGGCTCTGCTCTGCTTTATGCTTCCTCAAAGCCTTCAACATGCTATTTCATTCTCTTCCAGCATTTGAACCTGCAGTTAGGAGGAAGAATGTCCGTAACATCCCTTGGCTTTATTGACTGCCACAGGCTCATTACCTTAAGTGCCTTAGTAACACACCCTGATGGTTTTCTCTTTGGTCCAGTGGTGTGAGAAAAAGAGTAGCAAAGCTATTGCAGTACGTACAGCTTAATTGTTAAAAGCATTTTCCAATGTTGTAAGCCTTTTTTCTGCTTTCTGGGAAATTCCATAATTTTTTGAAGTGTGACCTGACATCTATCAATGAATCAATGGGAGTATTGCCCATAACTTTGTAACTGCACTGGCCCATATTTCTGTCCTCAGTTATTCATTTTTCTATAACTCATTCTGAACTCCTCCTTTAGATTTCACAACAAGTTTTTCTTTCACATTAATTTTGATCATAGTGGCAAATTCTTGTCCTAACAGGCAATGTTGTTTCCCAGTGCTTATTTTTAATAACCTTTGGTGTTCTGCAGAGATAATTTTCAGATTTAATTTTGGTGTTTCTAAAGGTGCTGTGTCTTCAGTTTCTCCTGTCACATCATTTAATTGTATGACAGTAATGGTTTGCAAATTGTCATGTTTTCCTAACTTGCTTTATTAAATGAAAGAATTAGGCTTTTTTGAGTTCTTCCACTTGTGCAGTTTGCAGAGTGCCAAAAGCTCTCCCCCTGCAGAGATTGTGGCCTCGACCTGTGGTGTCACTGCAGCTCCTGCTGCTTGTTGGCATTCGTGAGACGCCGCGTTTGCGTTCCGGCGTTTGCCCCACATCGCAGTCGGGACACAAGGACACCTCTGCACCCGAGCAGCAGTCTAGGGAGCACACACAGCCTTGGGAGAGGATTCCAGGTCAGCCTAACTGTTCTTGTTTTATTTCAGAACATCTATGTATAAGGGTGCTGTGTTCCCAAGGGGTAATGTGAGGTTAGTTAATTAGGACACGTTACGAGATAAAATTCTGCTTCAGAGTCCTCATCCATACCATCACCACTAGAGTGACACAAGAGTATGTACTGTTTATTTACTGGGTGATTTATTTATGGATTGAGAGATTTCATGCAGTCTCTGTGGAAGTCAATAACGTATCAAAAGTTACAGGCTTTCAATACGTGTCAAATGTAGAACTTCATTTAAAATCTACTGAGATTAGCAAATCCTTCCATTAACTTCACCAAACTTTTGGATCCAGTTCCAAATTTGTTTCATATAAACATGCTGTCAGAAACCAGCATTTGTTTCCAATTGGGAAGACAAAATTGTGTGAATAATGAAAATTTGAATCTTGATATGTGGATATAGGAACCACTTTTTCCCTTCTGCTGTAGTCATTTAATACGGATGTTTCCCTTAAATTCTGTATTTTAACATGAGTCTGGACCCCTCTGATTTTACTAGTCAACTCCTTTTTTTTTAATAGTTTGGGTGTTATTGTTAAACCAATAGGTGGCACTGGTTAAGCATAATAGCAGTCAAGATGCAGTGTATTTTATAAAATGACATCGTGAAATCTGGCCATTATAATTTTACAAACATTATAATTTTAAAACAAATGCATGTTGCATAAGTTCACTTACTGGATATGTGGTTTTTTTACATTTGTCCTCTCACTGAACTAACAACATGGAACATTTCAGTGAAAACTATGCCTCGTTTTAAATCAGATATTGTTTGATTTGGGGCTAAAAAGGAAGAGGTAATTGCTGCAACTAGAAGTTTTAGGCTTATAATTACACCCTGCATTTTGAATCCTGCCTAGTTAAGTCTTTTGTTTTGAAAGTGTTTTTATTTAAGTGTTCTGGTGTAGATAACAAATTTGTAGTCACATCCAGTCATTTCTTCCCGCTTGAGAGACACATTTCAGAATTACTTACCATCTTAATGTTATTTTTTCATTATTTCTTCTGACTTTCGTGACAAGCAGACATTCCTTTGGGCTGAAATGTTTAGTCCAGCCTTGTATTTATGTTTTTTAAAGAACTGAGAAGGTTGAGTCACGTAGACTTTGTGCACATCTCGTGAGAGAGCTCCGACCATCAGGGGGAGCGAGGACACGCAGCTGTTACATCACAGTAATGATGTACAGCAGTGTTCTGCTCATCAGAATTTACTTGGATGGTTAGTTAGTTGTGGGGTTTAGTTGAATTAATGAGTGGTCTTCAGTCTGTACAGTTTCTCATTTGCCTTCCAGAGAGCTGGGAAGGCGTTGTTGTTTGGGGAAGGGACACTGGGAGAGTTGACCCAGACCAATTCCTGTTCCCAGTCCTGGTCTACCTAATCTTGGGAAGCTTTGGATGCCTATTCTAATGCTCTCTCCTCACAGAAACTCCAAGGGAAAAAAATGACAACAGTGTCTATGGAATTCATATTCTAGGAAGTCAAGGGTAGTAAGAAGCTCAAGTCTTTTTTCCCCCTCTCTTACATGCTACATGATTCAAACTCGCTTAATGCTTGCAAAATACTCTGAGATGAAAGGTGCTATAGAAATGCAAATTACTTATTATGGTATTATTTTCAGAGGCAAGTTTTCCATAATATTTAGGGACATGTTACCTTCTAGTATTCAAAGTTTTTAGTACCATGGGTAATACACAATACTCTTGTGCATTGTCAATGAAAAGGGCAGTTTAAAAGGAATAATTCAGTTGAACAGTCATACGAGTCAAGAACATACTAGCATTAAGAGGCTTGGCAGCCACTTTTACTTGACACTGCTGGTAAGTAATTTTTAGCCTTAGATAATTAAAGTGCAGAAAATCTCACTGCAGTTAATAGGCAATGGTTATAAAATACCCACATTTTTTTAATATTGCAATGCATTGAAAAAAAATCCTATGGCAAGAATCTGTTTTACCCTTGTATCAAATCTAAGCATTTAGGAAACTTAGAGAAAGCAAACAGCTGGGTATCTTAGTGCATGCAGGACTAGGGCAGAAGTTCACTGCTGGTCCAGGGCTTCCATAGTTGCACAAGACACTCCAACATTACGTGCAACAAATATGTGTGTGTGAAATGGGCAGGAGACTATGGCAGCAGAGAAGTGGGCTGGAAGGCATGAGGTGAAGAGGTGACGATCTCCAGCAAGTGTCTGTCCTGACCCCCTGCAAAGCATGAGAACCCCAGGGGTGGAGGAGGTGATACAGAAATTGTTTCTGCCACGGGTACAGGGAGCTGCTCTTTCTTGGGTGATTGCCTGAAGATGACACCTGTAGACAGCTCTGTGACCCCATATGACATTCATTTCTGTGGTGCCTTGAACAGCTGCAAGAACAGCCTTTTTCCTCTTTTTTTTTCTTCTTTTTCTGCCTGGGTTCTTCCAGGTTCAGCTGTCTGCCTCAACTTGTTATGTCAGTCAACAATTTTCCTGCTGGCTCTCTCAGGCTGGGTATTGCAATGTTCCTGTGTCAGTCAGAGTGGCAGGGCAAACACCCTCCCTGCTTAGGGTTTTCCTCTGCTTGAGGGCCTTAGCTTGCATCATGCATGGGTACTACTCGCTGGTTACTTTTCCATGAACACATTGTCATCTTGAGTGTGCTGCTCCTTTGAGCCTGGTGACTGGGGCTCACCATCCCAATGTTGGCACCTCCTTTGCAATACATGAGAGGAGAATGGGGCTGAACAATCTTGCTCAGCTGCATCAAGCCCTGACTGAGTAGAGAACAGCCATTCACACCACTGTGGCTGAACTCAGACCAGTACACCAGCAGCAGGAAGATAAACTATTAGGTCTTAGGACAGAATAACTGGTGCTTGGAAATGGGCAATTTCCATCAGGCCCCTGGAAACTCTTTCTGTTCACTGGCAAATACATTTTGAAATTTTGTTCAACAGGACTGTGTTCCATGACTTATTTTATCCCAGAGATTAATGTTTGGCAATTCTTTGTAAATACACATCATCTGTTTACTAACACAACAATGAAAAATGTGCTTGCTCTATTAAAATAAAATAAGTGACTTTAATAGCAGAACAGCTTGTGTTTGAAGGTCAGACTTTGGCATGGGAATAGTTCACACTGAGAAGCAGCACCTTGGCATATTCTGATGAAAACTGGCAGTGATTTGACTGAGCTACAAGCCTTCAGAAATCACACTGCACACAAACAGTGGTGTTTCTTGGGCAGAAGAAAGGATGGAGATGGATATGTGTCTAATTCAATTCAGTCCTCAGGATTACCCTGGGGAGCACAAGGAGAAGGAGGGCACTCTGACATTCCCAGTCAGTTCAAAGTCTAGGGGTGGGCAGGACAGTGTGGTTATGGAATGGCTTAGGAGCAGCCATCTGCAAGAGATGGCTTTTATATGAGGATGTGCATTCAACAAGTCACTGTCTTGTGCAGGAGATGGGGTTTGGGTTCATTTAAATACCAGAGACAAGTTTAGAGTTGGGGGTTTTTTAAAGTTTTCTCTTATGTTTTGTTCAGATGTAGTTTCATTCCCATATTGTGAACTATTATTTGTATTTCTGAGTATCAGAATTAACATTAAGAGGTGTAGAAAGCTCATCTCACAACTACTGTCTCATTTTGGCTGCTAGAAGAATGTAATTTAGTTAATCTGTTCATCTGCAGCAGCAGCCTGGAAGGTGGAATTTGCCTGTGTGACATTCTTGTTCTTAGGAACTGCCAGCTTCACAGATTTGCTGTCACTTTAAATCAAGTTAGATTATATTTAATTAAACCAGCTTATCTGCCATCCATACTAATTACCATAGTTCATCTTAACTATATACACTTCTGTTTCCTTAAAGTTTCAAAGCTAATTTCAAATACAGGAATTCTTAAAATTAATTAATGTAAGCACCAGACTCAAATTCCAATTAGATAAGGACACTCCATTAGATGTGGAGGTAGGAATAAAAATACAGAATGGGTATGCCAAGTAACTTATCCAGACCACAGTTCTAGTTGAAGGAATGTTTTATCTATTTCATTTTTATGATATTACAGTAGCACTACTCCTGCAGTGTGTTGTTTCATTTTCTGGACAAGACTCTACACGCTAAGCTGCAGGGAGCAGCACCATGTTCTAAAAGTAGAGCCAGCAGGGTTTTGCAGTATAAATCCCATGGGCATAAACAAAAAGTAGCAGAACATGGTTTTATCTGTTGTAAACCTCAGGCAAAATATTTCCCAATTATTATTTAATCATGTTTACTCTTAAATTCTGCTTTTTTCCAGTACTTCCCTAAGTTGTTCCTGCAACTTAGCCTATGTTAGATCCCTAGTAAGACCAGTCTATCTGCTGTCACATTTAAGTAACTGCAAACAACAACTATGGATTGTTGCTTCCTTAATAACCAAGCTGTAGTCATGATTGATTTTCATTTAAAAAGGCAAGAATCATTTTGGTTTATCTCACTAACTGAGTAATAAGTTGGTTTTCAACAGAGTTTATTCTACTTGATGATGAAGATATGATGCACTGTGTTTTCACGCCAAAATTAACCTGTGTTAAGACAAAGAAAATAGAATATAGAGTCTTCTATCACTGACTGATCTAAGAGTCTCAGTCAAGGGGAAGGTAAAAAAGTGAAGTATTTCAAATAAAGCAAACTGCACATTTAGCTTTTATCACAAGGTACAGCAACACCATTGCTTTGGAGCCAAGATAATATTGCTGTGTTGGCATCGTGAGACCCTCTGATTAATTAGCCTTGTTAGCTGTGTACTATATTCTGCAAGAAAAGGATGACTTAGACACTAAAGTAATGAGAGAAAATTAATGACTGTGGATCGTAAGGAGGGAGCAACTCATCCATCCCTTTTATGTACTAACACAGGCAGCTCTGAGCTGAGAGTGCTGATTTCTTTCACTCCATTCCTCAGTATTTGTAGGATGTGTCTGTATTCATCCAGATCTGCAAGTGAAGTGAATCTCTTGATCATCACTATCTAATACACTTTGACTCATATCACAGGGGGGGTTTGGTGTGCACAAATTGGATTCCTTTTTGATGAAAACCAGGAAGATAACTCCAGGTTCTCACCAAATGCATTCCAAACGTTTGTGAGGGTTGAGGTCAATGTAAAGTAAAATGCCCAGAAAAGCATGGACATTGGATCCTTGGCACCAGCTATTTTACTCTACAGCTTTGCACCCACTAGCCCAGACAGGAGCAGAAGTCTTCCCAGGCAGGGTACAAGCAGTCTGGATAACTAAGCCAAACCTGCAAGTTCTCCTGAGAGACAGGATCACTGCAGGCTAAAAGGGGTACTCAGGTCAGGTCACTTGGGCTAACCTCCTTCCTGAAGTGCTGGCCCAGAAACTTGGTCAGCCATGAACTTGTCTAGTTGAGTCTTGAACAGCTCCAAGGACAGAGGAGCTTCTCCTGGTGTCCAGCCTGAACTTCCAAGATGTAATATGTCATTGTTGTCTTTGTTGCACTCTCTGGCACGACAAGCTTGGCTCCATTATCTCTGTAAATGCCTTAGAAGTAATTGTAGGCTGCAGTTGGGTCCCTCCTACATTCTTAGCTGCATTAAATGTGCCCAGGTCCCTCTACATCTCTGTGCAGGCCACGTACTTTTGGCCTCTGCCTCAGTAGCCTCTCCAGTTTCCTCCCCATCCTCCTGATTTGGGATGCCCAGAGCTGGGCACAGCGCTCCTGGTGCAGCCTCTTCAGTGTCAGGGAGAGGAGTGTAACAGGAGCCTTGGGAAAATGTGAGGCTGCACTCATCCCAGTGTAGCCCAGAGCAGGGTCTGTTATTAACAGTGCTCAGATTGGATATAAAAGAGCTCCACACTTTAGGTTTGGGATCTCGCCTTGCCCGGCGTGTGGGCAGGCAAATGGAAAGCTTGTGATGTAGCAGGGGCTTTAATGCCTCTTGGACCATTGTCAGAACACATCAGCATAGTTGGTATATTTTAAAACATTAAAGCATAAACACATTGTATTACATTATTGCACTTAGAGGGGATGTTTTCTGAAAGCGTCTCTGACTTTTTTCCACATCAAAAGTTTGTGAAGGAAGAACTGTGGTAATTCAGATAAATTGAATTAAACCTGACTGTACTTTTGAGCCTTCTGATATAGACATTTTTACCTTGATGAAGATTTCAGGAGAAATAACTCTCTGGGTGTTTCTGGATTGCTTTCTGTTCATGAAAATAAGCGGTAATTGTACCACACGTTTGTGTAATATCTCAAAATACGCTTAAATAGTGAGAAGGATGTTATTGGTTTGGTGTAATAAATTAAATTACAGATTTCACACTTTCCTAGAATTTGTGTGATAAAAACTTTATAAATCTGTGACCATGATTCTATGAACAGACATCTGATTCAGATATATCAGCTGTTGCTCTGATTGTGGCTCTAAAACATTGTTAGATTTGCATATATGTCTCTTACTTGCAACAATATGGGAAACATCAAATCAGCTGTAATCTATTGGTTTTTTTCAGTGCAGTTACACAAATAATGCATTACCTGCAATAGATGTTCTCCATCATTCATAAGTTAACACTTCATTTTTCATCACATGGCACTCAGAGCTAGTGGTTTACAACAGTTATGTTCTATTTTAAAAATAACTTAGCAACAGTGCTATCTCTGTGTAGTAAAATCCATCATGTATCTTAGTCTTGTGAAAGAGAATAAAATTTATTATCTGCACAAGATTTCACTACTAACCAAATTTACTTCATATTTGACTGTATGTGCAAGTGGTATGTTTTATATAAATGTGTTCACATTAACTTGGACACGCTGAATTTGATATTAATTTTGGTACCATTGCCATATTGTACTTCATTGTCAAAACATGTCATTTTGCATGGCAAGAATAACATGATATCAGAACTGAGTATTTAGTATTATAGGAGGAATCACCTGGGGAAAAGATAAATAATGCTATTAATGATAAATATTGGGTTTAGGATACGATTTTATTAAAGATGGTGAAGAAACTGATAGCATTTGAGGCAATATTGGTAATTCATATTATTGATTTATTTCTAAGTATTGAGATCTCTTTCATCTTCAGTATATCTCTGTTCCATGGTGTTTCTTATTTGTAAAATTCAGCTTTCTGGAAACTAAGTAGAAGTCAAAACAATAAAGAAATTCTGACTGCTGAATTACAAAATTAATTCAGCTACACTGAATTGTAATATGCTGCAACATTAAAATGTGTATGAAGCAAAATTTTGCCCCATAAAAGCACATTTATGTGATTTTACAGGTATTATTAAACATGCAAAGACTTCCATGTGTTTGTACAACATACAATTTGAGGATTAGGTCCCAGCAGTTGATTTTCATTAGTGATCTGGGTGTGTTACGGGCTCATTTTAAAGTGAAAAATCTGTATCCCTGACTAAAAGAATAATTTATGTTAATATTGTTAATAGAATCTTTTTCCACAACACAGATACAATAGCAGAAAGGAGGGCCCTAAGAGAACATGTGTATCCTAAGCTGAGAGAATTCTGCAGAGAAAACTATGGCCTGGAATTTCAGGTAGGTTTCATTGTGTTGAATCTTACGTTACTTTATCTTGAAATTAACTCTGTTTAGAACAGATAACATTTTTAAATATCATTGGTAAAATAGAAAACTACAAAACTTTATTTCACAGAATCAAAATTGTTGGGGTTAGAAGGGACCACTGGAGGCCATCTAGGCCATTCCCCCTGCTAAAGCAGGTTCACCTGGAGCAGATTGCATAGGATTGCATCCAAGTAGGTTTTGAATATCTCCAGGGAAGAGGACTCCACACCTTCTCTGGCCAGTCTGTTCCAGTGCACTGTCACCTTCACAGTAAAGAAGTTCTTCCTTATATTTAGGTGGAACTTGCACTGCATCAGTTTCTGCCCATTGCCTCTTGTCCTGTTGCTTGGCACTTCCAGGAAGAGCCTGGCTCCTTCCTCTTGACACCCACCTTTAGGTTATTTGTATGCTTGGATAAAATCCCCTTCCCCGGAATAAACACACCTAGCTCTCTCAGCTTTTGATGTACTTAAATTATTTTACAGGCAGATTTGAGGTAAATTCTGAATAGATGAAAAAGCACCTATTTAAAGCACTATTTTAGATATTCAGAGTATATAAGAAGAAATAATGTTACATTTGAACTACTGTGTTGTGTTTCTAGAAACCATACTTAAGCTCCACTGTAATGTGGAAAATAATTTAACCAGGTGAATACAAAACTGATTACCAAATGAGTTGAACATGGTACATTTTTATTGTGATTATGTACTATGGAATTTGCTTTCTTTAATGTCAACTATAGCATTCCCATTGCTTCAGTAAGTTCATGTTTCCCTTTGTGTTATGAGAGGCATAGACCCGTACACATCTTTGGCAAGAGCCAACTGGTAATAAAGAGAGTTGTATTTGATTCAAAACAGGTGTGTTTGGCATCACTGTTAAAGTCACTGGTTCTTTAAATCAGATATGTCCTAATTCACAGTCCCTTATATGTCAGCAGGCCAGGAACTGTTTCTTGGCTAAGAGAAACAAATGCAGCTTGTGATGCTGTAAAAATGTTGTTCAGTTTTCCAAAAATTCTGGCTCTGCATCCACAAGGTTTCCTTGCATACTTAGTGACCCCAAAAATTCATCTCTCCAGTGTAGCTTAGTTGGAAACAGCTAATGCCTTTTATGCAACATCCTGTTCCTCCCAGTGTATTATTCTTGATGCACATGCAGCTGGTTTTTAATCAAAATAACAAGTTCTTAAATTGGGATATTTGGTTTTAATTCCCTGAGTCACAGTGGAGTTGCTGAATCTGCATGGTGGTAAATTCCAGTGATTTTTGATTATGGTCATAAAAGAATTTCATCTGAGGGTCCTAGCTCATCAGCTGATTGGGAAGTCCCAGCTGCAGTGGTACATGAAAAGAATAGCAAAAGATATTTAAATAATATTTTTCTTGTATTATTACTGGTTGATATTCATGGAAAATATCAACCCCTTATTTCTGTTATCTTTGAGGAAATATCTTAGTGAGGGAAATGTCTCTTCCAAGTAGATCATAATCCTCTGAATTCTTTGTGAGAAGAAACATGTCTTTCTTCAAACAGATTGTAATGTAGTCTCTAGGGAAGGGATAATCAAGTTTACTCTAGTTGATATTCATGGAAGCAAATTATTTTATTATATAGTTTCAACACCAGCAGCATCTTTGCGTGATACGAGGTCTGAGAGACAGCTCTACTGACACAGTTCAGAAAACTGCTAGAAAGCTATCACATGTCTGTGGAAGCAAAATGGAAAAAGTACAAAAATAACCAGGGAAAAGTAGCAAAGCCTTTTGAAAGAGACTCTGAGGTAGACTTTAGCAAGACCTTTTTTTTTCTTATTCCATTCCTGATACACTAAATTTCTTAGGTTAGCATGCAAAATCAAAACTACAGTTTTTAGTGCAGTGGTAAAGTATTATGTACTTTTCAGATACAGGGTTAAATTTAGATTTCTCTGTGCAGAGCAGAACACATAACTTTTCATCCTGATATGTAATCTTCTACTGACCAAACAAGAACTACCTTGCATGAGACTGCTGCAAATGCACTATTCAGGACACCTTGTACCTAATAAATCATGACCCAGATGAAATGCATTTGAGTACATGCATTACTCCAGGTTTCACTGAGTCACCTGGCTGCACTCAAAATTGTTTCAGTTGTTGAAAAGCAGGAGATCTTTCAGGAGGCATCAATCTGGTGGGAGCTGTTACTGAACATAATCACCACAGGAGTGGAAGCAGAACTGGCTGTATTCAATCACACTGAATTTGTTAGCTGGATGGACTTTGTTTTCATTGTATCACAAAATATTTCAGAACAAGGCACACATCTTGGCTAAGAAAGCAAGTAAGCTGAGAAAAAGACCTCCAGAGCACATGGTGTACTGAATTACAGTACACCTACAGGAGAGGAAGGAGAGGTGAAAGAAAGTAGTTGTGACTGCAAATTTTGGGAGGATAACCAAACATTTAATTAGCAGCATGCACTTTCCTTCTTTAGAACAATGAACTGTTTCAAATCATTTTCAACAGGATATATATGCTAGAAGGAAGGTAGAAGCTTTCATGAATGAAAGTTTTAGTTCTTTTTTTAAGCTCTTGGAACAGATAAAATAAAACAGTTTTATCTCCTAAGAAAAATCTGTGAAACTGTAAGATTGGTAGGACAAAAGCTAAAGTAAGGAAAAGGAAACATTGAATTATGAATGAAAAGTCTCTTGTTAGGTGACTAGTGTGGAATTGAACTAGACCAGTGTCAGTCCACTGTGGGTAGGGAGTTCTTGCAGAGGGCACTGGTTGTCATATGGCCTTGGCAGCCTTACTGACAGTTTGAGTTTGTCACACAGTTTTTCCAAGCATAAGTAAAAACATGCTTCAAAATCAGATATAATTCTCTCCCTGTTCCATTTCTTTAATTTTGTAAATCCTGTTTATTTTAGTTAGCATAATGAGCAACTGATGGGACCTTATTTTGAAATTCTTCAGAGGTTTGATCGGTGAGATATTTACTCTTGCAGGACAAAATTGTAGCATGTTAAAATATTGTGCACCAAAACTCTAATCCCATAAAGTAACAATGACTGAGCCCCTACAATTATCTGGTACTCCAGGGAGTTTCCTCTTCACATTTACAGAATTAATGTGATTTCTGGACAGTTAATTAAAACAGAAATTGCTTTCACATTTCAGAAGAACCTGAGCAGCACAATAAATTCTTTCAACAAATAATTAAAATATTTTTTATTGTATGCTATCTGAAGGATTTTATAATGAGAATATTTAAGCTTTTTCATACATCATGCAAGTAATCAGACAGATGAGTACAATGTGAAGTTTGATAATAAAGTTGTATTAATAAATAACAAAAAGTAGAGAGAAAGAAGGGAACACTTCTATTCCTAATGAGACTGAAAGAGAAAGGACAGAAAAGAAATCAGTGCAAGTGAGGGAAATAGGAAGGTTATTTGAAATGCAGTTTTGTACAGCAGAAAATGCTGTTCCAGAAAAATTTTGCAACAGAGTTTCTGTAAAAAAAATCAAGATATTGAGTGTATTTTCTTGGCAGTGTAAGCTACAAGGCATTCCATACCTGGGTTTTTTCACTCATCATGAGTCACACAGGACACCACCTATCATGTTTAGTAACAACGTGCCTGCTCCAGCAAGTACTGATACGAGCCCCAAACTTTAAGGCAGAAATAATCAATGAGACTATTTCTAGTGGAATTACACATAGGCATAAACAACTCTAGGAGTTGGTCTCAAACCTTGGTATTGGTAGGAGAAATTTTCCAAAATTAACCAGCTGTAAATTGCTGAAATTCAGTTTTACATCAACTCATTATTATGAGTTATGTTAATAACTCTTATGTTAAATCTTATGTTAAATCTTAAGACTAATTTTATAATCTCTTTGGACAACAGCTAATTTTATGTTTCTCCTTCTTGCAGAGTACTTCCACAGTACAAACAATATTAAACAATTTTGTAATATATTCTTCTATTAATACAATTTTGATTGGTTTTTTAAACTATCCATTTGGACTTTTCTTTGTTAAAGTTACATTCAAGATGTTAAGAATCAGTAGTAAATGAGAGAGTAGTAGCCTGTACCATGAGTTTTGTTACAAAAGTAATTCATACATATGATCAGTATATTTTTTAATTTGATTTCCCACTGTAAGAATTCAGCCTTTTAGTTAAAATGTATAGTGAAATCACATACCATCACTTAATTTGTTCAAATAAGTATAATGTGAATAGTTTCTTCCAGGAGCTTGTTTGCAACTAATTTGGGTCACAAAACTGTGTCTGTACCTACATATGAAAGGCTGGACAGCAAGCTCTCTGCCACTGTGCATATCTCTAAAATCTCTGCTTCCAAAGTGTAAAGATCAGCTAAAAAAGGAAGTATGATAATACAGAACCATTCCTATTCTTTCTTTAGAGCCATGTGCACAGGATGAGTTTATATCCTGTGGATATAAGTGACACTGGGTGTCAAGTCATGGTCTTGACTCTGATCCACAGTGAGATTCCCATTTGTTTTCATGGAGCCAGGATTTTTTTCAATGCTTTTGTCATTATTCTTACCTATCCATTTTATGCAATCTAGTAGCAAATAAAAGACTACATCAAATCCAGATCTTGTCATGCTGATCTCCATATGGCTGTGAAATGAGAGACTGTCCCAGGAGGCACTACCTGGGAGGGAAGGTAAGAGGCTGGAATTCTTGTTTGTATGAGGAAACCCTGCCAGTCTGTGTAAGGACTGGATGGAGACTTTTTACAGCCCTGGAGAGCAAAGCTTAGTGCACAGGATGCTGGCAAAGCTTATTTTTAATTTGATTGGCAGGAGGGGCATGTGATAAGTAACTCTGTTGCATCCTGTTTTCCAGGTCATAGACTTGTACTGGGGAGTGGAAGCAGAGGAATGGGACAGTCCTGAGCTGCAAAAGACTCGTATGAAGCTGCTGGAAGATTGCTTGAAAAGTTCTGCAGGTCCATGTTTTGTTGTGGGTATAAAAATAATGTCTTACTTTACAAGAAAAATAGAATGTTATTTATCCTAAGGTGCATGATTCAGTAACAAATGCATGATTTTCTCCTTTCTAAAATATTTTATGTTCATTGCTGTGCATTTGCTATGCAAATATTTCCCTATGCAGTTCTGTAGATTAACAATGATTACTCAGTGTTGGTGGAGAGGAAAGAAGGGTCTTGTATGATCAGTCCTCATAGCAAGATGGGTGTGACCATACTACTGTCACAACAGAATTACTGACAGCTTTTTAAGGAGATCACAGTTTATTAACTCTTGTACTTCTCACTATTGCTTTATCAGCTGGCCTAGAAAGACTTACAAAAAAGCAGCAACAGCAGAGAAGGACTGTCTGGTCTGAACAGTATTTGCTATTTCATGTCATAAACCCATGAGAATTTAGGATGCCAGGTATTAAGGAGTGAAAAGACTGGAGGTCAGTGACAAGCTGAGGGGGCTCTGAGTCTGTGACACACTGATATACAACTGAGTTCTCTCCATGGTCCCTTGCTAGACTTCAGTGCAAAACAGTCTTAAGACTATGCCTTCACTATCCTAAATTTCCTTTTCCATAATATATTTGCCAAGAAAATACTTTATTAAAGGTACAAAGTTTTTCTCCTTTGTACTTAAATGTAGCTAAGTCAACTCTAATTCTTAGACTTGTCATAATAAGACCGAGAAAAAACTGCAAGTTCTTGATTATTTTTTTAAGGGAAGAATGCTGAAGATTTAGTGAACTGAAACCACAGAATGTGGTGGGAAGGAAGGGATACAAAACTGCCTGCTGTGAAGGCTGGAGATCATGTCTCTCCATGCCAAAGATTAGACAAGGAGCAACCTGTAGCATGTGCCATTCTGTGCTTCTATCCTACCCTTACAACCATCTCTCTGGCTCTTATTCATTCATCTGTTTGCCTCACTTTCTTACTTAGCTTCAGAGCCCTGGAGAACAAAGACTTAACCATAAGAACCCAGAATTTGGAGTAGAGTCTGGGCTGGGTTTGATGCTGTCATGACACTGATTTTCACAAGCACACACTGGCCCAGATCTCTAGAGAGTTTGAGTAGCTTTCATCTTGTGTGACTATATTTAGTTTTCTGGGTTTATTTTTCTACTTTCCATCTTCCCTTTGATGAAAAAACCAGAGCTGGAACAGAAAGGCATGGAGTTTTTCATGTAGCACTCAGTGTCCTTAGACATGGATTTGTAAAATCTCTGATAGTGAAGGAAACCTTGTCACGTACTATTGCTGCATATTTTAGCAGCTCAGAACCTTGATGCTTTTAAGAACTGCCTGCCTGATATTGTTACTAAAGAAATCAAGCCAAATCAGAATTTTTAAACAGAATGAAACAGTTAGCAAAGAGGTTGCAGTGAGCCAATTACTTCAATATTTATTTCAGGTTCTCCAAGTATGGGCCAAAGTAGTAACTCTCCCAGTGACTAGACTGGCAAACCCACAGAAATCTGTTTATGCACATTTGTTTTTCATTGTGCTGTACCACAGTGAGATGAGGTTTGTTTCATTTACAACAAAAATTGAACATGATTCTACTCCAACAAGCATAATTATTTTTAATTTATAGTAACATAATGAAAAATTGACTTTGGCACTGCAGGCTTTGGGCAACTTGCCATTTCTTGAGAAAGTTCTATAAAATGCGCCACTTCTTTTCAGCTGGTGGTTTTGGGGTTTTTTTGGTACTTATTAATTACCACTTTTTGAATTGAGACACAGATCTGGGATTAAATGAAACTATTCAGAATTAGCTACTTGAAATGGATTGATTTTAGAAAGTGTTGCTTTATGGCACTTTTTGCCTGCATTATAACATTGGATGGAGATAAAATGAAATCCAGTCCTTAAATTAGTGCAGTGAATAAGTTGGAAGCCACAAGCTTTTCTCGAGATATGAAACAACAAAATCCAAATTAACACATATTCATAAGTGCAAGGAGGAGGCAGTTCTGAAATAATGCAAAACTAATTTGCTGTGAACACTGACTTTGGGAACGTACCATTCTTCTCTTAACTGCTGCTTGACCTCTACTAATCCTTGATTCAGTTAAGGGAGGGGGAAGTTGTTTAGATTTTGGTTAGGCTGGGGTTTTTTTGTTAGGTTGGGGTTTTTGTTTGGGTTTTTTTCTGCTGTATAAGTGTCTATTATATTATCATTTAAATCATTCAAATACTCATAGCTTTTATTGTAGGTAAATACATACCATACTATTTTTGATCTACAGAGTAATTTATGAAGACTCATTTATGAGGGGAAAATACTTTCTATACAAATTTTATGGAGAAATCTTGTCTTTGGAATCTACATGGGAAGATTGAAATGCAGTATATTAATTAAATTGCAAACTGCTTAAACTCTACATTGCACAGCAATACCAAAGAAAAAATGTATTCAGTGCATCCCTGGAACCTTTGCATTTATATACCTCCTGCATGTTATAACACATAGGTGCTCTTCCATCTGCATAGCACCACAGTCTCTGCCTGAACTGCTGTCCTTGCATGACTATGTCCTGAAAGATTGTAAAATGACAAAGAGAAATGGAAATTAAATGTCAGTCTGTTACCTGAAAAGGTTTGCTCAGTTAATGCTTGGGATTGTACAAACCTTAGAGGTTATCTCCACTCCATTTAAAACATCTGGACCGAAGAATAGTAAAAATATTCTCTACCTATTGTGAACAGCAATTGTAATTTACATTAGCCCTCTCAAATTACTGGCAGCTTGTTCCTAATTTGAACCTGTTAACAGATCCCTAGCCAGTTATTTTCCTTGTTTGCTGATGGAGAGCAGGGCTGACCCTGTGCAGATGACCACTTAGAGCTATGAGAATCACCAAATATTTTTAATTGGGTCTCATCAGGTCCTCAAGAGCTGCCACATCTAAACAAATGTAACCTGAGCTCTTGCATCATCCCTTGTTTTCACTGGTCTGCTGAGGTACCCCACAGAGTATTTCTGAAGCTCCTCTTTCCACAGACCTACTGGGAATGCAGAAAAGCTTTTCCACACTTTCAGTCCAGGGCAAGGGCAGGAGATAGCAACTGACAGGCCTGAATTCAGGAGCAACACGTGCATCCCTTCCTGAACAGTCCCTAGGGAAGCATAAAACTCCTTCAGTTTTCATAGAGTTGAACCTAGCATTATAAATTTGGAATTCCAGTAGCATTTTGAAAGAATACTAACAATTTACAATATTTGGCATGTCCTTAAATCACACTGAAATTGAAGAGGAAGTATTGTAAATTATGGAGTGGAATGTTTCTACTGTTTGTATCTTTGTGTTCCTGAGTAAAATGCATGCTTTAATTGTTCCATGAAGTATATTGCTGCACTCTCTCTGCTTAGTACAAATGGTTGATAATTAATTTTGAGTGCATTCCAGCTCAGAGAAAATTCCTAATTATATTATTCCTGCTCTGCTGGCTCTCTCCAGTTTCAGTTCTGGTGTTATTTTAACGTTTATTCCTAATGTAAAAACTACATACATACATACATACACACAGGTTCTGGAATGCCTGAGTTACATTTTACTTTTGCTTTCCTGGGGAAATCGCTGCACACTTTAAGTTAGGGATGCAAAAGTCAGTCAAATGTATCTGTACTAAAACATCCAGTTCAGGGGGAATGCTAAGTACCTAGTGCTTTTAGGAAATTCAACAGAAGTTATTGGTGCTAGGGCATTTCAGTATTTAATTTTCCCCAAGGACACAGCTCTATTTATAGGTTTTAACTGAATGAAGTCAAATACCTGGAGCCAGGCATGGCAGAACAGTCCACCTCTTCCAGTAAAGTAAATTCCAAGAAAGAAATATCAAATTAATCATTTTCTTTTCACTCTGCATCTGTTTTAAAATCCAAGCAGATAAGAACTCCCTCAGCTATAAGTGGGTTTGGGATCATATTAGGAATGGCTCCATAGGACTTCTTGGCATTGATCTGGAGTAAAGCATATGTCTGCAGACAATAATCCTGCTTTAGATGGACTTGGCCAACAGGAAAGATTCTTCTGTAAATGTCAAAGTAGAGCTTTGTATATATTGAAACCCTTCAAAACAAACTGATCAGTTTTAAAGACATAACATGCAACTATCCCCCATCAAGCTTTGGTCTTCTTTCACAGCCTCCAGACTGAGAGGGAAAGGATGTCTATCCCTTTCCATATAGTTTGGCTCTGAACAACAGATTTACACAGAAAGTGAAATCAAGCAATGATTAAGCTATTGTAAGTGAATTCCATTTGCTTTAGGGATGGGAATGTATTTTCCTGTGAATAATCTTTGATTCTCTAAATCTAAAATACTTACCCATTTTTTGCACTTAGCCCATTGGAAATGGGTACAAGATTCATCAGATGGCTCTTCCATGTAACACAGAAACTGCCTGGGGTTTTATGTAGGCTAGAAATAACTTGCATTTTCAGCCAGAAGACTGCACATATTTTCTGCTAAGTCACTGTACTTCTTTTTCTTGACAGAAATACAATTTTTCGTGCTGCGTTCCAGAAAGGTTAAGTATTATATTTAATATGAATGACCATATTAGTGAGAATAAGATTAACATGAAGTCACATTTCCATCATTCTGTGTAATGCGTAGAGGAAGAAATGGGCTGCATGAAATTTATGCAATTTATTTTCTCATGACCCTCAAGAGCTTTACCAAACCATCTTCTGAGGTACTACTGTAATCAGTTAGATGTAATGATCTGCCCTACAAATGTATCTGTAGGTCAGAAATCCAGCATCAGCTATTCTGCAGAAATGAGAGGGATGGAGTGGATCCTAAAGCTTGTAATGCTACTTCTGTGTAAAGAAACAGCATACTTCACAATATTTAGCAGGTAGCTGGTAAGTTCAAAAAGAAATATTAATAGTGCTGCTTGCACCTAGCATATGTACCTTCCCTTTTCTCAAATACAGACATCCACTTCAGAGATTCTTTGGTTCTCCAATAACAGACACAGAAAGAAACACCAACCCAAAAAAATAACTAGTTCACTTTTTAGTCTGATTATTGTTAAATCCAGCTAGCAGTATTTGCGTCTCTTTTTTGGGGGGGGTGTTTTGTTTGTTTGTTTGTTTGTTTTGGTTTGGTTTTTGTTTTGAATAATCAGCGTGTATAATTTCACAAGATCCCTCTTTCGTCAATGAAAGGTGCTAATCCACAGAAGTAAAATAAGAGAAAGTATCAGTGTTCTTCATAGTGATACAGTTACACATCCATAGGGTATTGCCTCTTCTCTCTTAAAATATTTGCATTCAGTGCAAGGTGCTTTTTTGGAGTTTGTGTCCTGTTAACATGCAGTGTAATAAGCTTCTTTCTTTCGTAAATGAAGAACCTCACGGAGTAAATTTTTATTTCATTCCACCTTGAAAAAATGAAGCATAGAGTATTTGCTCAGAAAACTGGGGAGACTGCAGTTATTGTGAGTAAATTACATGTTCTTTTCTGGTTAGCTCTTGCATAATATAGAAATTTAATGCTTGAAACTGTTCTAAAATGCTTTAATATACAAATGCTACTCATGGCTGAAAAAACAGTTCCTCAGCCTGCCACATGTTTTGGCAGACCATATACTCTGCCTCTCAGTCATACAATTGCATGGCACAGGCAAGATAGTGTTTTCACTCAGGCAAGTGGCATATATATATATTTGCTATATTTTTTTCATTTCCATGGACGTCTGCTACAGAATTTTTAAACTTTTGGCTAATGATTTAACCTATTACCTGCAGGCAATACATAACATTCAGTGTTTGCATGCTTACCATTAATTGTAAGTCAAATAACCTATTATGTAAAAACTAGTGTTAGAAAAGTCATGAAGATATCCCAGTAGAAAGGTTCTATTTCATTTTATCCCATCCTTGAAGAAGTATGGCAAGTGAAAACTAAGAAAATTCAAAAAGTTGATTTTTTTCATCTGTATTATAAGTAGAAAACTAATATTGGGCAGTTTTGAAGAATAGGTTTTGAAATATGGCAGTTGTAAAGATAACTTTATGAAGAGATGGATTTCTATTTAATACAATTTAAATGCTCAAGAATAGCAATCTCATTATGTTATTTGGTGATGTGAATTGGCTGTAAAGATTGTTGACACTCTGAACACTTTAAGTGATGCTGGATTTGATAATCCATAATCTTTGTCAAGTGCCTGAAGGGTTTGGTGCTTGCCTTAGTTTTTTCCTTCAGTTCAGCTTCTTTAAAGATACCTTCTGCATTTTTGCATTCTCTCCTTAACTATTTAGATCATTACTTTCATTTCATAGGAAATAATTCTTTTCATCCTGCAGCTATGCTACTGTCCTTTCTGTCCTCCTCTGAATTTATGATTTAATAAACAGTCAAAAGGGTTCTCTCCCTCCAAGCATGTGAAAAGCAGGAAATGCATGCAAATTATGTAAGAACATTAAAAAGGGACCAACACTTCTACATCAGTGTGAAGCTCATCACTTGGGCCATCATACTGGTAGAATTTCTGGGGAAGGAAAATTATACTTTTCCTGTGCAAGGAATTTTCTAATAATTTCTTTTCAGAAATGAAGGTCTAGACTGTAAATGTACCTGTTCAGGGAGTACCAGCCATCAGTTGTTCCAAATAACAAAAATAACAAAAGCCAATGCCAACTGGCATGGAAAAAGAGAATGATTAGTTACAATTAGCACATGAAGACACAAAAATTATAAATAGAAATTATCAGAATCAAGGAACTAGTCAAAACAAATAATATAGGCCATCCCACATGTACTTGCAAAGCAGAATTGATGTTACATTCTGGTACTTGTTTTGCTAAAGTCTTAATTATGTGTGCATTGTAATCTGCTAGAATTAATGTCACTTATACTAAAAATTTTTCTGAGGGCCTTTATTTATGTTACATATAAAACATGTTTATTAACAATGTTTTAGATACTTCATTCCACACTACACAGTCATGGGTCATATCAGGCTTTTAATGACTGCATTACTGTACAAAAGTTGTGAAATCCTTTTTTTGACATGTAATTACATACTTAGGTTTTCATTTGTAGACTCAATGAAAACAATCTGTTTAGCTCTAGTCGGAAGGGGGGAAAATACAAAAAGAAATTTGCAGTGAAATGTCATGTCATGTAACAACTAGTTTCAATATTCCTAAAGCCAGGAGGGGTGTTAAAAATTCCATTACACCATCAACTATCTCTGCCTCTGATAATGCTTCTTAATTAACACTTTCTAATACCTTCGTAGTGGCTGTGTGTGTTACTGAGAATACACAGCTTAACTGTTACCAAAAAAGCAAAAATATAAGTCTGTTTCCAATAAGAAGAGTGTGCATGTGCATGCAGTGGGATTTGGACAGGTTTTGCAGTTCCAAAAACCCCTTCTCAGCTGCTGCAGCTTCGGAGGTTACTACAGACTAAATGCCTCTATCAATCCCGTAAGTGTCTTATTCAGCCCTTTTCAGCCTTGCTCAAATTTACCTCAGTCTAAGGTCTTTGCCCCATCATTTAACACATAAATACTATCCCAAAATGGCAATGTAGAAACTAAGCTGACTTTCTGATAAATACAAGAAAGAGCATATCTCACAGAAAATAAAGATGTGGCCCCTTCTTGCAGACAAAGCAAACCAAAGAAGGCCGTAAGAAAGCAGAGGAGTACCCGCTTTTGGCTCCAGGGTTTGGAGTACAGAAGGCAGTGCCCTGTCTTCCCAGCTGACTGCACTGATAGGCTTGGAGTGTCTGCTCCTTTCTGACTCCATGTGTCCCTGGATGCTCAGGAGGGCACATTAAACAGCAATAGTAGGAGAAACTTTTCCCCATTAGCCACACTTCACCTGCGAGATGCAAGACACGGTTTCAAGTCACAATTTTTTCCAGCTTGGTTGAGTGTTGTGATTATTTTACAAAGCAGAGGAAATTACACCACCCTGCCTTCCTCTAAAGGACAATATTGATCTCCTTGCTGTTTCCAAGAAAGGTACATTTCCCGTTCTCTGTAGGAAGGGTAGCGATTTCCACAGACAAGGTTATTGACTTCAGTCTGGGCTATGTGCTACAGTCTTCTATAAAACCTAACCCTTTTGGTTTGTTTTTCAACCCACTTCCACTATTGTCAAGTGTTACAGGACCTGTCAGAGAGTTGACAGAAATCTGGTCTGCAGCAGGAATTACCTGCAAGGTCCTGAGCTTTATGTGAAAGGAAAAATGTACAAGCCTGTCAAGAAATCTCCCATGCGATTTCAAAAATAAAGTGAGAATAACACATTTGTTTGGAGGAGAATCAGAGTGGGTGAGCACCTCAGATCTTTAGGCAGAGGTAGGCAAAATCTCCTCCAGTCCTTCCTCTATGCTGTCTTTATTCACTGACCTCTTCCCTAATTATATTCTTTTTTACTGATTTTCTCACTTGCATCTATGCTCTGGCTGATCAAAGACTGATAAGCAATGAAGGAAAAGGCAACAAAATGAACTAAGTTGATGCTGCATGATCCTGTAGAAGCCAGGGAGATTGTGGAGGAAGACCATTGATACTTTCTCAGCCAGGAGAGAGCCTTGATGAAGCAAACTGTATCAGGGAAGTAGGTCATGAATTTCTTCTGAGGAAGCACGTTCACTCTGTATGATAGACTGGTAGCTCCTACACACTGTGTCCTGAGAAATTACTCATCCTTATTTCATATCTCCCTACCACTAAGGAAGGCCTTTGAGATTTAAAAATACTGCACTGTGGGTGAAGTTCAGAGTTGAGGGAATTGGCTCACTTACAACCAGATTTGGCTGCTCTCTTTAATTTTCTGAAAGACAGGTCAAGCATCAAGAAACTCCACCATCGTTTTCTTCTTTTCTACACTTTTTATGTCAGGCACTGTACTCACAGCAAAACACTTCAGCACTTGCATCTCATCCTTCCAGTCCCAGCTGCAGTCAGTTTTCTTACAGGGTAGTTCAACAGCCCTTTCTGTTTTTCATGGAACTGAAACTGTTTTTCATGGACAGACAAGACCTGTCTCAAGTTTCTGAAACTCCTATAGCCCCCCCAGGGTACTTCTGCAGTGGTTCCAGGGAAAAAGGGAGAGAGAAATTAGGGCATGGTGCTGTGAAACAACACACTGCAGTATTTCTCAAGCCAAGGAACATAAATATATATCCGGGCAGGTGGAAAAACAATTCTCAGTACAGAAATGTCTTTATTATGCCTTCAGTTTCCTATTCGCTTCAGCAACTTCAATTAAAAATCATATTTCTTATGTTTTCTACGGTCAGCTGAAGTTCTAAAATTAATTCTATTTACTCACAGGCTTCAACCTATGGAGAAAAAGCAAATGAAAATGTTTGATACTGCTCTATGGTATCATTTTTCCCTTAAAAACTAAAAAGGACAAAAAGTGTAAAATAACAGTTCCATTGCTGCTGATACATAAATACACATCCTTTGCATCTCAAAATAGAAATACTCAAAATAAAATGCTTATTTTGCAAGCTATCATTAGCCTCATTTTATGGATAAGCAGTCTGAGTCAGTGGCAAAAGTATCAGGAACTTACAAGTTTCCATACTGAGATGGAGTAAAAGTGGAAAGAAGATTTAAGAGATCTGCAGCAGCTCTAATGTTCTGTCTGATGAGCTGCACTGCCTTAGAATTCATGGCAGAGAAGAAAAATGCTGCTCTAAAAGACACTTTGACCTGTACATCCCAGAAATCACAGATTATGACATTTTTGTCCTTTTTTCATATTTTTGATTTCTAATGGTAGTATTTTTGGGAGACTTAATACCAATGCAACATAACTTTTTTCCTTTGATAGGCAAGAAAAGCCGCCAAATGTATTTATTTATTTGGAGAACATTCTCCCTGTGTCTCTATCATGAGGTCCTTACACTGTACCTCCTTGTAGGTAGAAGTACAATAAAAAGCAGTAGAGGCAGTTATTTTCAGGACATCTCCAGGGCACCAGCTACTCTGGAACCCCAGCTTCCTAAAACTTGGCTTAGATTAAGCATAGTATTAAAGCTTTCTTCATCTTGGTTTCAGTTTCCAGTATAATGGCTTGAAGTTTGCCCTAACAAGCAATTAACATGTATATTCCATTGAGATAAATTGAATTAAACATAGTTTTCTGGCTTTAGTTCCAGTGATTCACTGTTGTTTAGCCGTTAGCATTTTGCTTTGAATTTGAAATGAGTTGGCTATTGTTCCCTTCAGTTATAAAAAAAATAATAATATAGGACATTCTTTTCTGATGGTTTTTTTGGTAGTAAATTCTTGATTTCAAGGCCTGAGAGGCAGGCACTCAGCTAATCCTGTTACTTTAATTTTCTTTTTTTCCCCAAAAATATCTCTGGCTGCACTTGCACATTCGATATCACCTAAGTGATTTCTACAGGATACTGTTAGAACAGAGTTATCATATAGTTGCAAGAGCAATAAGAGCTATAGTTGCACTAAATTTCTTAGGATGGGATGTTAAATAAAAGGCCCTTAAAAACTGGTATCCTGACCATTTGTTTCAGATTTTCAAGATGTGTTTTACTGTATATTTGGTCATATCATTTAAGCCCACATTTCTGCAGACAAGGAGTGTAAACATGCCTACATGTTAAAATTCTGTGTGCCTTCCTTAACTTGAATGGCTTCCTAGGCAGGTTTGCCCATGCAAAAGCACTGTCTCACCACCTCCAAATTCCATATGAAAGACAGGACAGAGAATGTAGCCAGCATGCATGTAAAAAGTAAGATTTGAAAACAATGGAGCATTTCTTGTAGTTAGGCCGAAGTGATTCTGTGTCCATACATAAAAATACAGCAACTGAAAGAAATTGATGGGCATTGGAATCTGATTACAATAAGTATGCTATTTAGAAAAAATATTTAGATTAAATCCGAGGTCTTTTAAGCCTGGGTCTGAATATAAATGTCAATATTTCACTTACTTTTTTTCTTAATGTATCTCTTTTGCCTATAGAAGTCTGATCCACTACATTTTATCAGCTAACACATGTACGAACACCCCAGTAAGCAGTAGAGAAAAAACATATTTGTCTGAGCAAAAATGGCTATTTGACTGAAATGTATGGCTTTAAAGAGGGAAAAAAGGTTTTATTTCATAGGAAAGATTTTACAAAAGGGAGAAAGCCTAGAAGCAAAGGCTGGGGAAGCAGGGAGTTAGGTCTCCAACCCCAAGATAAACAGAAGACAATGAATAGTAAGTGACCACAGGGGAGAGAGAGATCCAGAGGACTTTGTAGCCCTTGTTAGTCTTGCAAACCATGGAAAGATAACATTCATGATTCTGTTGCAGTTAATATTCAGTTGCTTACACAATGCTATGAGATTGCTTGCACAGACAGGAGCTGCAGTAGCAAGGCCTTCCTTTGATGTGTGACTGTTACCCATCACTCATGCCCTGAAGCCTGATGAGCAGGGTTTGTACCTGGTGACCACAGACCTTGTCCTTCTTCCAGTTCAGGGGAGGTTTTGAAACAGGGCTTTTGCTCCCTGGATATGCTTTGTTCTTGCATGCTTTGCTCTAGGTGGTAGCCCACGAGCTGCTGCTGAGGCATGGCATGATACCAGACTGCAATCCACAGCTCTCCTGGGAATGGTAGGACACTTCTGCAACATCACTAACACCAGCCTTTCCCAGCCCCTGACAACAGATGAACTTAATACCCCACAGTGTTTTAAAAGCACTTAAATCCCTCCAATTTTCAGCCCACAGTGTGAAGCATTGAGCACCTCTTCAATAATGTGAGATACTCATTGTCCTAATGGAGCTGTTCTACTTTGAATAAATGATCTTAGTCTAAGCTTACATTAATTTAGCAGGCTGAAATGTGAGTCACTCAGGACTTCATCACAAGGGGTCAAGGCTTTCCTCCTCCAGTAGTGAGCAGTTTCTGTAAGAAGGACAGAGCTGAGAATTGGAGAAAACAGCTTCCACTGCGTGGTTATGACTAACCTGTCCTGGGCATACCCGTCCCAGCTCTGAGTCGTGGCCCAGGCTTAATTTCCTGCACTTAATTCCTGTGTCACATGGGGACAGTAATACTTCCTAATTCCTCATGGATCTTGCAAAACCAAATTGTTTAAGGAGTGCTTAGTCCTGTACACAAGGAAGTATATTAAGTTAAAAAATTAACTGTGGTTAGATTTAATTCCTTCAAAGATGATTTCTTGAATGCTTATTCTTCAAAAAGCTGAGAATCCAGGACTGCTCTAAGAGGCAGAGAGGACACGTGTATGCTCTTTGGTGTTCCATGTCTTCACAAAGACCAAGAAATAGGGCTGATTCCAAGTAGTCCAGCAAAAGATCATTGGATTTGATCTTTGTAGCCAAAATGGCAAAAAAAATCGTTGCTCTTAAGTTGACAAGTACCTGAAATTACTCCATGAAACATTACAAATCTTACTTCTCAAATGGCTTCATTTGCAGATTTCAATACTTAATTTCTTTTAAAAAAAGATTAATTAAACCAATCAGTAATTAATATAATTTGCTGTTATTCAACAGCTGTTTTTTCTTAAAATTACCACCAAATATCTTAGCTGGAATTAAATATATCTAAAATTTCAGCTTATTCTAGTTTAATATAATGTATGGCATCAGAATTCATGAATATTTTAGTGATGATGTCTGAACTAATCATATGACATGCCATGTGAATCCCTCATATCTCAAGATCAAATCTAAATCTTCTTTGGATCCTCCTTTTGGTCATTATTGTGACTGCACCTATAATTTTAATATCTTTCCACACCAAATATATTAGAATGAGAAATATTTCCCATCTTGATAGACAGTAGATTTTTAACCTTCATTTAATAGTGATTTCAGCCTCAGGCTCAACAAAGCATCCCTGGTGGAAAACACAGTGGATGGATGGAGCCCTGAGCAGCCTTGTCTGCTGGAAGGTGTTCCTGCCCATGGCTGGGCACTTGGAAGTAGATGGTCTTTGAGGTCCCTCCCAACCCAACGCAACCCAACCCAACCCAACCCAACCCAACCCAACCCAAC
>VZRX01020982.1:277-90999 GCA_013398075.1 Notiomystis cincta | reverse complement strand
CTTCCAACCCAACCCAACCCAACCCAACCCAACCCAACCCAACCCATTCTGTGATTCTGTGATTCTGTGATTCTGTGATAGCTAACAAGGCTACTGCTGAGGTTGCTCTGTGTTAATTCTGTAAGGTTTTGTTAGACACAAATGGCTGCTGAGGGTTTTACACGTTTGTCAGCCTGGTTGTTTCATACCGTTCAATCACCTTCCATCTAATGAGTCTTTAATTTGTTGTTTTACTATTAAAGGAAAATGACTCATCAGGTGGGAGATTTTGGTTCACGAGTCTGCATATAAAACTGTCTCTTGATACTTGACACAGCGTAAACATTACTGTTCCCTTTAAAAATAATTTCCTATAATAATCATCAAAATGCTGCAATGTTGTTATCACAAATTGAAGTTTTAGGTTCTTACTGTAGAGTACTATAATATATCTCAAAAGGATCTGGAACAATGGTAGTTCTTCTTTGCTGACTGAGTATGAAGCAACATGAAGATTGTGAGAAATTATATTTACTTTCAATCCTGTTGCTTCATTTTTCTTTATTTTTCTAAGAAATCTGCATTTACTTGAATATATAAGGAAATGGAAATGGGGCAGGTATTTCCAGAGGCTGCTGCAAGCCTCTGACACAGATGCAGTTCAGATACTGAAGCTCCTGAAGGAAAATTGCAGTTCAGAGCTTCTCATTTAGGCCTCTAAGGTTTGAGTGGTTTTGTGGTACCCTGATAGAGCACACTTATACAGATAGATATGAATTTAACCAGAATGACACCAAAGAGTGAAGGGAAGGAGGTACTTCAAGCCTCACCTCACAGCACAGTCTGCGCCTGCAAATGTGCTCATCCTAAGGCTGTCAGGTAGCCTTAGAAACAAATACTGTATTAAAATTCCAGGAAATATATATAGTCTGTTTATACCCCTTAGTCTTTTTTTACTTCACAAGTGCCACTGCTAGTGGAAAACATGCAGTGCATCTAGAGGAAGCTGTGTTTGGGTGAAGAATTGTTCCCCAGGAACCTGGTGTGCTTATGTGGTGTCACCCAGCATTTGAGCATTAGTTTCTCAGTAGAAAACAGCTGCACTTACTCAGCATGCCTCCTGCTCCCAGCCTGGGGTGGGAGACCACAGTCCTTCAGAAAACCAGTGTTAGTCACTTTTGTACTCTCCGGAAAAATGAAGAGTTTTGTTTCAGTGCCTCCATTAAAGGGCCAGTAAAACTGGGCTGTAGGTTGAGGCTAGTCTGAAGTTCCATGGCTCCATGAAGAGTTTTCTACCTCATAACATTTTCTACCAGAATATTCTTCAAATGACTACACTGAGTCAGGTATTAATGCCAGAACCTCAGGTAACTTCTGTCAGGGCTCTAAGAGGAACACAGCTGCAGCCCAGTGCCTGGGATGGCCCTGCTTCCAATGATACACCTGCTCAGCACTGTATTTAGGGCTTGATAGATCATGTCAAAGTTCTTTTTTATTGTGTTTTGCTCAAGTAGTCAGGAGGATAATCCCTAACACAAAATTATTTACATAATGTCTTTTGCAATGACAGATGAGAGGTATAAAAAAGTCTTGTCTTTTCATTTTAAAGTAAAACCAGTCATTATTTAACTATAGTGCAGTGGAGAGAGAACAGCATTAACTGTATCAGAGAAGCAGAAAATACACAGAATAATTCCAAAACAAATTTATTTGATTAAATGCAGTACATTAAAATCAGACATAATAATGTTGACATTTTAGTATTGTTAATGAAGGGCCCAGCTATTGATCTTTGCTCAGGCAACTGTCTATTGAATCCACTGGACTTACATTCAGAAAAAGTATAGCCTAATGAATTCTAAGTAATGATTTCTATACAACGTAAAAGCTCCTCTGAGAGAAATTTATGAGATTTCTATGTCAACCTGAATGTGAAGAGGCTTTCCAATTCAGCATGATATAAGTTATTAACCTCACTTGAATGAAGGAAAATAATACTATATTTTGTTTAACCTCTGCAGCTTCAGAATTCCAAAATTACAGGGATCTGTTAATAGATCAGAACAGCAAAAGCTTCAAAATTTTCCCCAGCTATCTCATTATGTGAAGCAACATAGCCCTCTCTGAGGGGAGCTACTAGCTGGAATGATCACAAATTAAAATTAAATTTAGATTATAGAAATGCTAGGTCATTAAATTTATTATTATATAATTCTAGTTGCTGAACACATTCATTCCATTCTCCTGACTCCTTGATGTGTACCCTGAATGGAGCTATGGTGGGGTGTGAATGGGCAACCAGGCAAACTCAACTTTCCCCTAAAGCCTCTCCATTGGAGAAGCCTCTTGAGGGACTCGGATGCGGTGGCTTGTGAGGAACTGGATCCTGGGCTATATCAACAAATCCTACATTCCTTTGCCTCTCCTAAGCAGTGGACAGACACTGACTGTTCCTGCCCACCAGCTCTTTGACAGTGCTCCTCTGTGGAGGATGCCAAGTGCCTGCCATCAGAGCCCCCATGGCAGTCCATGAGCTCTCCCTAGTCTGCTCCAGGCAGAAATCAGCCAGGTTTGTTTACACAGTGGGGTCTCAGCTAACTGGTTTTCCCTGGAAGGATTAGAAGGTGTTCCTGCACTGCCCTGATGTCTCTGCTCTGGGGCTGCAGCACCTGGCATGGTGAGCCACTGGAGTACTGTGTGCCAGCATAGCTGGGCTCAGCAAAGTGCCCTGCTGCTTCATGCTTTTATAATCAGTGAAGCAGGCTTCATCATCATCAGTTATTGATTTTCAGGGTGTTCTTCTGCTGGGAGAGTTTCAAACAGCTTCTCATTATGACAAGTGGTTTAAAAATAATGAATATTTAGATATTATTTACAAACATGCTCATTTACATTTTTAGGGCACTACTCTGTTTGCATTAGCATTACTTTACTGAGAGGTCTTTCAGATTCAAATCAAGATTCTGATACTGTTGGTTCCTCTCCACGTTAAGTACTCCTTCTCATTAACTCAAGATCTTTGCTGAATAAATTTAAAATGAGGAAAGAATTTTTAAAAATCACACTTTAAATTAAGTAAGAATTGTCACTGACTTCTGTGGACCAAGTATTTAATGCAGAATTGATAAGATGATCACAAATTTGAAAAAATTTGTCAAAAGATTGCAGTAATTTCCTATAACACTATTGTCTATGAAGTTGTAGGACAACTATATTTTTACAAAATGTTTACAGACAGTAAACTACAGAAATATTTTTTAAGAGTATTTAGAGCATCACAACGAGTATTTTAATCCTCGTTTTTGAAAGTGGAATGTCACCTGTGCCTCAGTTTAAGAACTGACTTCCATAAACTTTTATCTTTATGCAGAGTACTAAAATTGGGTTTGATCAATTTCTACTCAGTATTTGCTCCTTCTTTGCCCCACTGTTCATTCAGTGGACAGCTACTGGGGCAAACACAATAAGAGAATAGAAGACAGCAAAGAAGCTTGTGGTTCTGCAACACTGATCCTTGCTGGTATAAGCCACAATTTCAATTTGCTTTTGCATGTGAGGATAATCTCAACCTGTGACTAATGGAACTCAGTAATACATGAGTGAATACCATGCTAAGTATGTAGGGTATTTTTTAATTATTTCTTTTGAATGCCTTTGTACTTTTACCACCAATTAGTACTGTGAGAGACAGTACATCTACTTGAAATCTTCTAAGTCATAGTAAAATACAGCTCAGTACGGTACCTTTAACAGTAAGTTCTGTCACACAGTATCTGTTTCCCTTGATAGCAATTTCAAAGTCATTACACTATACCAGACTTACTTTTAGGAAACTCAGATCCTGAGGATGCTTTTTGCATAATGAAAAAGAAAAATTTAATCCCTACTTTTCTGTAAATACATAGGGCCTGTTGGGAGAGAAGTATGGGAACATCCGAATACCAGGGGAAGTTGAGTCAGCAGAATTTGAAATGATCCTGGATGCTGCTGTAGAGGCCAAGCTAGAGACAAGGATTTTAGAAGAGTGGTACTGCAGGGATGAGAACGCAGTGCCACCAGCATATTACCTCAGACCAAAATCAGAAATGCTGAAGAACAACCAGAATACGGTAAGTCATAGCCACCTGCTCACAAATTTTTTCTCTATCAGTTCCAGTGAAAGGCAAGTCCCCAAGGCCAGGCACTTGCTGTTGTCTTTGAATTAGCTTCTAGAGCCCTGTCCACACCTGAACAGCTGCTGCTGTGGAGCTCCTTCCCTATACATGGTGAAGGAGCAGCTGCAAAACACCAAGGAACACAACTCCTGCACTGACAGGCTCTCCAACAGCAAGTGGACTTGGGTCATCTGTGCCCTGTTAGGGCTCATGGGACAGTTGTACAGGTTTCCCTTCCCTGGTGTTGTAACATGGAGAGCTCAGGCTCTTCTGCTTTGTACTGTGCTTTTGCTAGATTTCAATGAACAGGACTTGCAGAGGAAATACACATTTTCCCTTCTATCCCCATAGAAGGAAACTCTAACAGTCAAACAAGTGCTTAGCACTCTCCTGAGTCAGATATCACACTTTTAACTTATTAACTGTATTGTACCATATGAATTTTGAACACTGTTAATTATCATTTTTAAAGCAGGCATTTGTCTTTAATTGATGACAATAAAAACTGCATCTCTTTCTCAGGGCTCAGTTCTACCCTCCTACACATCCAATATATACCTAAGAACATACTTTAGTGTACAAAAAATGAAGTCCTTAAAAGAGTTTTACCTTTGAGTGCATATTGTATTATTGGGGTTTTTTGTCATTAAATCTTTGTACTTTTCCTGAAGCTGCTGACTAACATGGGACTAAATAAAAAGATGTTCATAACTTAAAGCTGTAACATAACTTAAAGATGTAACACAGAGTTACATCTCATAAACTTATAAAAAGTAATAAAAGATACGCAGCTCTGTCAAGAAAGAGTTGCTAGGGAATTTCTCCTGGGGATTCCACATTCGAAGAAAACTGGAGACCCCTGAAATATTTCACCAGCAGTAAATAAAACCTAGCTGCTTTAGAGAAAGTACCAGCCTGGCATTTGCAAGATACCATCTGAAAGGATTAGTGAATTTATATTAGAGTTCCTCTCTGATGACAGTTAAGATTAGTGTTACTATAGCAATGAATGAATGAACGTAATGTCACATATAATCCTGTATTTTTAAAATATGGTAGCTAATATAAGGCACTTAATTAGAGGTACTAGGAACCTCGTTTTCAGTTTTGAGATCCAAGTTTAAAATACCATTATTACACCTCATTAAAGGAGCTATAATTTTAGCAGTATCGCTGCTGCTTTATTATCATTATTTCAGGCTTGGTTCTCAAAACCCTCTTTCTATAAAGGTGTTATTGACCTTATTCTTGAAAAATATTGCATTAGCTGCCTGCACTAGGGATTTAGAGAATATCCAAGGAGCTAACTCTTAAAATTCTAAAATGGAATACAGTATGGTCATCTCCAGAATAAAACGTTTAACCTTTATTTATTTTTGTTAGTGTATGTGTTTCTCTGTTACCATATTATTTTTGGCCTTGAATATTAGACTTCTGGTTTCTGAAGTTGTATATGTGTGTATTACACCTGCTTTTTAACTGTGGATATTTTTGAAAGATGGAATCTCCTTCAAATTCTATGAATGAGAACAAGTGGCAAGATATATCAGAAGAGATTAAGAAGATTTTTAAGACCGCTGTGAAATTGCTGTATGAGAAAGGAAAAATGAAACACAGCCAAGCAAAGAGATATCTTTCCTCTGGTAAAGTTCACACTAACTATTTCTATGTATTCATTTTTTGTCTTTTCTGTCAACCTTTCCACAAACATGAAAATATATTTCTGTTGGCATTTCTCATATAATTAAAGGGGATAAAAAAAGGTTTGTTGTGCTTGCTTGAGACTAAAATCCATACAAAAGCACCCAGCAAATTCCCTGTGTTTGTTTGTTTGTTTCTGTGTTTTACAGAGAACAAATGCAATCAAGAGTCTGCCTGTTGGGGGCAGGGTATGTTCCTGAACTGTTTGTAAAGAAAAGTTAACAGAGACTCTGTGTTCTCTTTTCATCTCCAGCTATTGAAGATGAACTCGATTTTGCCTTGGGTAAACAAACACCAGCTTTCCTGAAGAAGTGTGTTTGCTACATTCGGAAAATTGCCAACATTGAGCGTTTCGTTAAAATTCCAGAGATGGGAAAATACATGGACGTGGTACATAAAGCTGGGAAGCTTCTCCGAGATCCTGAGGCCCATGAGAAACTGATCAAGCTCAGGGATGAATTCATTCCTACCATTGTCGCATCGTGCAACCTGAGAGTGTACACGTCTGTCACTCACTGTGACATGAAACTGGGGTACTCCCAAGAAGTGGAGAGCCACTACATTGAAGGACTTGGCAAACAGTTCTATGAAGACATGATTGATATAATCCAGGCCACGGTGCAGCAGAATTTTGACACGGAGACAGACATCCTGTACGATGAAGTTCTTCAACACTCATCGCTGTGTAAAACCTACTCCACTTTTTATGAATACAGATGTGAGGCATTAAACATAGTTCACAAATATGTTTTACCTAGAAAATTAGGACACATTAACCCTCTTATCATATATGGAGGACCATGCACAGGGAAGACTCTTCTGTTAGCTGAAGCAGCAAAGAAGGTAAATAAATACCTTACATACTAAGGTCATGTTGAGAGCATTACTGTGTATAAAGGCCAATTTAGTTTAATTCTTTCTTTTCTCAACAGATCTATCAGCCCTCGAGATATAAAATAAAAATAATAACATGTATATTATTGTACACATATGCAGAAAAATATTACCTTTCCGTAATAATGTATCCGTATCATGTGCTTAGCCAAAACAAATATAGTTTACCAAAGCTCTTAGAAGTCTAACAGGAATTGATATATTTTGAATTAACAATGTATATTTCAGAATTATCTCTCTCCTTCTTGTTCCTCTGAGGTCCTATGAATCCACAACCATCTAAACATCTAATTCTGGTTTTAGTCTTAAACACATGCCATATGTCTTTCCAAGTCATGCCATCTCATGTTCTCATCAGAAATTATTCCAGAACTATTCTCATACACTGGCTAAAAATCTATCTATAATAAGCTGCAAAAATACCTATACTTATTTATCTGGCATGCACTGTTTAAGTCCTTGAGCTGAGTACTACAGAGAAATGAAGGAAACACTTTGTGCAAGACAGGACAAGATGCAGAAAAAGACCAAGCTGGCGTCACCAGACCTCATTCTCCAGCTGACAGTCACAACTTTGAGTTCCCAGCAGGGTGGTCAGAAAATTTAGCATAGTGAGCTGGGAAACAGCCATATCAGCCAGTAGGAAGTAAAGAAGGGAATAATACTGTTTAAAATCTCTCTATCTACTTCCCGTGGAGTCGTATTAGCTGCATATATGAAATTGGGATTTGCAACTCAAGATCTCGTTTCATAGCTGAGTACGTAAGTCAGCCTAGAGACTCTGGTTCTGCTTTTCTTTTGAAATACTGTAGTAACATAAAGTGAGGTGAAGAGTTGTAGAACCGAGTGTTTTAGCCTGTACAGACTGGGAAGATTTAAAGAAGTTACATTTCTCACCAGCTTGGCGTTCTCTAACCAAAAGAACTTCAGGAGATAGATACTTTTTCCTTTTTGTGGCAGTGTTTTAGAGTAAAAATCACAGGTACACCAAGGCAAAGTGTACTTCTATGGGCCAGGGATTAAGGTAATCAGCTAGTTAAGAGCAATCTGTACTCTGATCCTCTAGGGACATGTCTTTATACTCAGTCAGAATCAATGCTAAAGAGGTTTAGGTGGTGGGTTGGTGTGCCTGACCAAGGATGACACTGTGTAGTGTCTAAGGGAGTTTATTTTTAACAGACTATCTACTTACTTTCAGAAGTGAGACTCAGATTTTGCAAAGAGTACCCTGGGATTTATGGATTACATTCTAGTCATGTCCCCTTTTAATGTAAGCCTTTTTGTGCTAAACAAAGATGATATATGATATGAATTTCATTCAGTGCACCCACCTTGAACTCTGCCAGTGAAAGCATTTCTATTCAACCAGTAATATTTTTAAATGGTTATTCATACATAGACTATCACTATTTATAAACTCTGTTACTGTGCTTCATTGAGATATAAACTAAATTATGCTCTATATTCTAGGCCTATTCCTGGTTGCAAGAAGAGATGGGACCAGATTCTGACCCTGTGGTAGTTATAAGATTTTTGGGATCCACTGAAACAAGTACAGATCTGAAGAATATACTTCAAAGCATTTGTGAACAACTAGCAGTCAACTATCGTTGCCTTGTACAAAGTTACCCAAAAAAGATTCATGACCTTCGGGACTTGTTCATAAATCTCTTGAATGAGTCTTCATTTCACAGACCACTGGTGATAATTTTTGATGCTTTAGAACAGCTAACAGATAGTGATGATGGTAGGAAGCTCTGGTGGCTTCCCATTCACCTTCCACGTTCAGTACGGATAATTTTGTCAACACTGCCAAACAAGCATGGGATCCTGCAAAAACTGAGGTGCCTTATTCATGAAGAAAGCAACTATATTGAATTGACTGCAAGGGACAGAAAGATGTGTAGTCAAGTACTGAAACATCAGCTGCTGCGAGTTAAAAGGAAAGTAACATCAGGGCAACAAATCTATGTCAATGAGGCATTCTCCAAGTGCACACTGCCTATGTTTGTGAACTTAACCTTCAGAGAGGTCAGGAACTGGAGATCTCATAAGGATGTGGATGAGTCCTCCCTCTGTGTTACTGTCCATGAAAGCATAGAGCAGCTGTTTTGGTCACTGGAAAATAAGTGTGGGTCAAGACTATTGTCAAGAGCACTTGGCTACATCACCATGTCCAAATCTGGCCTAAGTGAAATGGAACTGGAGGATATTTTAGCCCTTGACAACAGTGTTATGTATGAAGTGAATGAGAGAGTCAGAGAGAGTAACCCGTTGAGAATCCCATATATCTACATTGCAAGACTTAAGGAGGGCTTACAGGGGTATTTAATAGAGCGACAGGTGAAAAATGTGACGCTGCTTCTTTGGGCAAATAGGCACTTGCAACTAATTGCCCAGAAATTGTACCTGCACAACGAAGAAGACTTGCGTGAGATGCACACAGTCATGGCAGAGTATTTCCTCGGTGTTTGGTCAGGTGGACGAAGAAAACCTTTTTATAGCAATGACCAATACCTGAGTGGTTGTCCTGACCGTGGCAGTAGAGGGCTGAATGAGGATGACAAGCACTGCATGGATCAGGGTGCTTTTGACAGGCAGGCACCAGATCAGCCATGGGTCTTTCAGTGTAACCCATTGGAACCTGATATCTTTTTCATTAATCACAGAAAAATGACAGAGCTTATTCATCACTTAACAAGAAGTGAAAGAACTGATGATCTCCTGTATGGAGTCATCATGAACTTCAGCTGGCTGTACACCATGATTAGAATAGGGCAGTTTGATAAAGCACTTGCTGACATACAACTGGCTTACACTTACTCTCAAGAAAAGGAGCTGAAATTTCTGGCCAGTACCCTCCGCAGTATAAAGTTCAAAGTAGTAAAATATCCGGGTTCACTCTCCGCTGAATTGCAGCAGAGGCTTCTCCCAGTAGTTAGTTCATTGCCCAAACTCAGACATCTCCTCTTGGAATGTGACAAGGATGGACCCAAGTACTGCTCTATCGTCCCTTTGCATTCCTCCATGGATGTGACTTACAGCCCCGAGCGCCTGCCGCTGTCATCCAGCTGCATGCATGTCACTGAGATTTTGCCTACATTTAATCCCAGCACAATTATTGCTGCTTTAGAAAACGGCTCCATTAGCACTTGGGATGTAGAAACCCGCCAGTTACTAAGGCAAATTACAACAGCTCCATCTGTTATCTTAGGGATGAAGCTTACTGGTGATGAAAAGTATCTTGTAGTGGCTACAACAAACAACACTCTTTTGATATATGATAACATAAATTCCTGTCTTCTGTCTGAGGTGGAAATTAAGGGGTCAAAACACTGTGGAATTGCAGGGGGCTCCAGTTTTATAAATGGATTTACATTATCAGTCAACCATGCGCTTGCTTGGCTGGAGGCCAGTAAAGATGTTACTGTAATAGATCTGCTTTACGGTTGGCCTCTCTATCAGTTCCACTGCTGGTACGAAGTGACCTGTGTGCAGTGTTCTCCAGATGGAGTTTATGCATTCTGTGGACAGTATTTGAACACCACCACCATTTTCCACTTGGGCAGCGGAGAGAAGCTGACCACCGTGACCTCGGAATTTTCAAGTGGATTTGTGAAATTCCTTCTCGTTTTGGACACAGCACAAGAAATGGTGATGGTGGACAGTGAGGGTAGCCTCTCTGTTTGGAACACAGAGGAAATTGCAAAACCCCAGCTTACAGATGACTTTGACTGCAGAAGAGAAGACAGCGAAGTTGTCAGCGTAGAGCTTTCTGAAGACCAAAGTGCAATTTTAATTTGTAAGGCTCTCAGCATTGAACTTCTTGACACTCGTGTGTGGAAGGTGGCTGAAAAGTTTAGAGCGAAACACAATGAGCGCTTTATATCTGCCGTGTTGTCCAAAAATGGCAACTGTATAATTGCTTCAATGGAAAATACCTCAGCCATTTTTGTTTGGAGAAGAGATACTGGACAGTGTATGGCAAGCTTACAAGAAATCTCAGGAACTATAGTCAGGCTAATTAAATCAAATCATCATAACATGCTGCTATCCTTATCCACCAGTGGTGTCCTTTCTATCTGGGACATAGACATCATAACTGCTATGTCCAATATTGACAAATCTGGCAAACCCATCCAAAGACTGGTGTTGCCAGCCAGAGGTGAGTTAATATACACATTGGATGGATCAGATTCCGTCCATAAGTGGAACTTCAGCACTGGATTTATTGAAGCTGTGTTCAAGCATGAAGGTATTGTTGAAAACTGTGTGCTGACCTCTTCTGGAGAGATAATGGTTACATCAGATGACAAATGCAGCCAGTACGTATGGCACACGGTTAGTGGTGAAAATATCTTTCGCATTAATGGACAAAAGATCTCAGAGCTAATGATTACCCATAATGATCAGTTTGTTGTCTCTCTCTGCGAGCAAAATGCATCCAGAGTTTGGAGACTGGCTACAGGACATAGGGTTTGCAATATTTTAGTTGCCTTACAGAATGCATTTATAACAACTGCAAATACATTTGTGGTCGGAATGGCAAAGAACAAGGTGTTGGCAGTGAGTCTCTGGACAGGCAGTATAACAAAGAAGTTTTGCTGTGATGATGGTGCAAGCATTGTGGATATTAAGTTGATACCAGACTGCCCAGATATTATAGTATTTATAACGTCTACTGAAACTGTGAACATCTGGAGCCTAACGGAGGAAGTCATCTGCAGACGTGTGCAATTGCCTACCAATTTCTTAAAAAAACTGGAAGACTTTGAAATATCTCCGAATGGGAAGCTAGGAATTATAACCCGTGGTGATGAGAACATCAATGTGCTTGATTTGTACAGCGGAAAACTCCGTGTGGTTCACGCTCCGGGTGTCATCTGGCGGCAGAGGCTGTCCCGTGACGGCCGCTACCTGGTGTACATCTGTTGTCGTGGGGAAGAAGATGATGACAATGGTGCAGTCTCCAGTTTAATTGTAATGAGGCTAGCAGATGGCAAAAACATCGGTGCCTGCTCTCTTTATAAAACTCCCACTTTTCTTGCACTCTCACAGAGACATTTAAACATCATTATTGGGTTTGATGATGGAAGTATAGGTACTTACACTGTAGTGGATCGAGTTGATGCTGCACTGAAAATCAAAATTGCTACTTCAAACAGCCGTCAGATTTTCAACAACACAACACAAGTGATTAGGCCAAAGTGTCACAATTATAGTTTCAAAGTGACTGCAGACTGCATTTGGAGGGAATCAACAGAAGTATTTGCAAGGGATAGCCCCATTACAGTTACAGAGGCTGAGGTGAGTGAAGCAACACCGACCAAAAGACACAGCTACTGCTATGAGAAAGTGTGCTCAGCCATAGATTGCAGAGGACACGGGTATGCATCTGACAACTGAGTAACCATCTGGGCGAGCCTATCTGAATAGTACACGTGCTTAGGTATGTCTTCTGAATGCATGTAAAAATCAGTGTGTTTCTTGGAAGACAGATAGAAACAGCAGAGGGCAGACCAGCTGTTTTTTCCTGTCTTACATTTCTGTAAACACAAAAGCAAACGTAAAGCAAATGGGGCTGCAGGGTTTTTTTTTAATTTCGGAATACAAGGTTTAGTCCAGAATTTCACCAGGGCCTTGATTAAAAATTTCTAGCAATACTATCAAAATTGTTATGCTATTACAGAAGTTAGGTGATCGTATCTGTGGTTGACAGACTGTTTTAATTAGAACTAAAGCTCTAAGTGACTGGTGAGAAGTCAGACCACTGTTTTATATTCCAAGTCACCTAGATGGGTCTATAGCTAACAGTCAACTTTATACCCACTTGCAAAAATGTGTTTTTCTGCTTGATGGTGCAATGACAAGATGTCACCTGCCAACCTGGAACACTTGATACATTCCATCATCATTTTAAAAATACGTACTTTTATTTTTCTTTTTAATTGGGATTAATCTTTGGGTTGAAAGGAGTAGGTGCCAGTCAGCTGCTAACATGTCAGCATGTGAGGCAACAAGTATTTGTTCACCTTAAAGAGCAGAATGAAAGCTTTTTTTTAAATTGCATGCAGGGATTTCAGGTTTCTGTATTGTGATAAAAATTATAAAAGTCCTGAGTTCTAAAGGAAGTATAGGGATTGGGGCTTTATTTTTGGTTTGGGGAAATGTTTTGTCTTCATAGTGTGTATTAGTACAGGTCGTAATGAAAATTTTTCAAAGAGAAGGAGCGTTACTGATGAACACTTAAAGACATTAATTTCTTTATGTTAAAGGGTTGCTGTCCATTTTGTTGTAGGAAAGTCTAAAATATCTTCTATGTCTCCAAAGTAATCCTGGTAGTTTTCAGACATGCCATGTATTAGTCCTTATAACATTTGCCTTAGTATTGTTTCTGTTCTTTCCCATGATAAATACAAATCAAATGACCAAACACTCTGGGACTATTTGTGTATCTGCTAAAATATTCCACTAAATGTAAAGGCTGTCCAGAGGTCCTTTCCTAGTACAGTTTGTAATGGGGTTTTCTTACTTTCACATACATACAAGCTTCACTTTCTGCTTTAGAAACTGTTCTGAGCCTTTTGTACAGTTTTATCAGTTTCAAGGCAGAAATTGTGAAATAATGACAAATGCTGTAAAAAAAATTACATTTTCCTAAGTGAAAATATATACTGGACAACATCTGAAAGGATAAGAAAATTTTCCCCTACTTACATATCCTAAAGATGGCCCAGCCATGGAAATATTTTCAAATATTTAAACAGAATAATCTTATTTTTAAAATCAGAATTCCATGCTCCAAATTTCCAAGAAATGAATGCTAAGCTAGAACTTAATGTAGTGTGTGAATGTTCAGTGTACAAGCCAATATAGTATATTAAGTGACTTGAATGATTTTTCCTAACTGGTTTGCAACTAATAGATCATATTGAATGTTTTTATGTAAACTTTGTATTGTTGGGAAAACCTACCCAATCAGAGATTTATATTTTCATAAATGTCAAATTTAGTTAAATTTTGTTACAGAGTTGTTAAATTAGAAATCTATTGCAGTCTTCAAACAAATATACAGTCTTGTGTATGCATTGTTTGTACTAATAAACTATGGAAGCAGACTTGCGTGTGTCTCTTAATTTCATGGAAATTTCACTCTGGCAGAAGGACACAAGGCCTTCACATCTTCCTTTGGCCTGTATATAAATAATTTTTAAGGACAGTTTTGATAAGGAAAAATTCAGTATTTTCCCCATTGCATTTAGCTAAATCAAGCATTCAAAATACAATGAGATTTGCCAAAAATAAAAAACTATAACAAAAAAAACCCACCATTCTTAGATGATGTTTATGACTAGATTGCATACTGACAGTATGCAAATCAACAGACATGAAGGTTACCAACCCAGTAAAAAGCACCAAAAAAAGGGACTTGAAACCCCACTGCCATTCAGACCTTTGAAGCTCTGGGAAGAGGCTGTGGGCACCACAGTTCCAGAATCCTGTCCCAAAGGTAGGCAACTTCCACCTTCTTTGAAACATGGTGCATGACTTGTGCATTTTGGCCCTGAACTCCCTGTCCTTAACCTGTGTAATGTTGGAAAGTTAGTGCTTTCATTATCTTATAAAATACATCTATCTGCCAGGAGAGTGGCTGATTTTCGGTAGTAATGGAGTATAATGTAATCACAGAAGCACAGAATATTCTGAGTTGGAAGGGACCCCCAGGAATCATCAAGTCCAACTCTTAGCTTTGCACAGGACACCCCCAAGAATCATACCTCGTGCCTAACCTATCTCATTCAGCTTGCCAGCTTTCTGAATCAATTTCTCAGGGGTCAGACTCCTCACACTGAGCAGGAACAGTGATCTGAATGGCTTCAGTCTGCTGCTACTTGCTCCATGGCTCTGCCCAAATCTGTCCCCAAGTACGTGTATCCAGAGACAAGGTAGTTTCTCCAAAATGAGCCATCCAAATACCAAGGGCTGTTCTACTCCTACATAGGAATAAAGCAATTTACTTTTTGTTAAGAAGCACTATTTGCATCTCTAGAGCAAAGCTTTCATCTGTCTTTTAGATAAAGTGCATTATAAACAAGCTCAGATGGGGTCTGTATTTTCTGACACAGAAGATTCTAGGAATAGGCTGTAGCTGCCAGAAAGTTTTAACAGGGAATTAGCCGGAAATTCTTTGGCAGACAAAGGTAAGCCGGAGGTCAGCTAGAAAAAATATTTTTATCAGTCATTTCCTCTGCACCACAGCTGGGGAATGCATGGCCCGTGACTTCATTTCAAACAGCCTGTGGCCATTCGACTTTTTTTCACATTATTATCAGATAACATCAAAATGTGGGTTAACATGTAGCCTGGAAAAGTTTGCATTCAGAAGGCATTCAGGTTTCAGTGGCTCCCCAGCTCTGACTTCTCCATTATGCACACTCAAGCCCTCTACCTGCAGAAACAAAAGTTTTAGCCATTTTGCAAAGAGAATTTAAAGCAAATACTGATTGCTGAAATGGTGTTTGTATGCAGAGGGGACTGTTTCAGCTTAAAATCCTGAGAGTTTGCTCTTTGTCAAAACTATAAATGCGTTTGTATGATATGTCATAAAATGGGTCCTCTGGGGCACTTCCATAAAGCTGTTAAAAACAATCTGCATTGTTTCATTTTGTTGATTAAAGATTTAAAAATACCTGTTTTAATATAAATATTAAGACTGCAAAAGGACAGACTTCTGAAATCTATTTTTATTTCTTCTAATTTTAAAGCCAAACATTTTTTAATGCATTTTTTAAATATAATCATAAAATTGATCATGTAGTCATCCAAATGTGGACTATGGCCTCTGGATAGGTTTCATTAACTAAGGGTTTGTTACTAAGAATTGTTAGAAAGTATTTATGCTACAAATATAGCCTACTTCAAGTTCTTGTAGCCTGTTATGGGCTTTACTCAATATCTCTTCCTAGATCACCACATGGCTGCAGGGACTCCAGTAAGCTGCATTTTTTCCTGTGGTTTACCTTTCCAGCCTGGTTACAGAACACCATTCCTTACATTTTGGAGGTAGTCTCCTGACTTTTGTGACAGGAACTGATGCTCTCAGTGTGGGTCTAATTCACAGTCTCAATTCTCAATTTCAACAGGAAGGTCAAAGGTTGCAGGAATAGTCATCACCATCTTTCCCAAGGCATGATGAGGCATTTTATCATGTGTTTCTCCAGAAGGGCCAGTTTGCAGCATCACCCTTCTGTGAAAAAGAGTCTTTCACTATCAAGAACAAGCTATACAGTGCTCAGTTCACTTGAAAACAGAGGCCAATAAGCGGAAGCGTGTGAGGGAATGTTTCCAGGCCAGTATAACATGTTCTTAAAATCACACACTTCCCCAAATGACTGTTAAAATCTGCCCCTGCCAAGCTCTTCTCCCCACCTCTGCTGTCATAGCATCCCAGACCTGTGCTGCTCCTGCCTGCCAGGGTGGGTGATGCTCCCATCCCGACTCAGCAAAGCCCCTGATGTGTTCCCAGCCATGGTACACTCCCCATTTGCAGCACCTGCTCTTTTGGTGGTAGCTCCAGCCTCAGCAGGGAATATACAAAAATGGATTTAAGGCGTGTTCACATGTTCCCACTGTCAGAGCTTTCACCACACAATACTGTATAAATAAAATCATCTGCCTGCTCTCCTACTACATCTCTGATTCCACATGCATTTCAGTGCATGTGAGAAAGCTTCTAGACTGAAATAGATCTAGTCAGCATATTTAAAGTGAAATACACAGAATTGCAAAGTGAGAGATGAAGCAAAAATCCAGACATGCTGTAGCCCAGATGAAAACAGAACATCCCCAAAGCAACTGGATAGTTCTCTGCCATTTGTCTACATTATCCCATTGCTTGCTAGTAAATTGCACAGCACTTCCCACTGTAATATCACATTGACAATAGATTATGAAGTCATAAAGTTAGCCTTTTAGGCTGCAATTTTTCGAGGCAGCCTTCTATCTCAGCAGGAGCATTCTCCAGAAAACCTCAGCCAAAACAGGCGACTAAGGTACAAGAATGGGATTAGAGGGAAAAGAGGATTTCTGAAGGCTGAATGTCTCAACTACTTTTCCTTTGAAAAAGTGTCACACCCGTGTTTTGAACAAGCACTATGGATTGGTGAGACAAGTGATCATTTCCTGCAGGACACATCTGTGAAAACCTGTCAGGCAATCAACCCAAAAAGATCCCAGCAGTTGGCACATACTCGCAGAAAACGACAGGTTTCAGAAGCACAGCTGGTTGGGATTGCAGGGGCTGGGGCGGAACTTCTCTACTAGGACACAAATACGGGGTATTGGTTCGAGAAATCTCAAGACTGAACAGTCTGTGGAACAACAGAAAATACAGGAGTCGCGGCAGGGGTCTGAAAAGGATGCCAAGCATCGGGAGAAGGGGGAAGGCAGCCGCACTGTGTTTGCTTTGAGTGGCCTCCTGGCTTAAAACGCAGCTTTTCGACTGAGGCATTTCTCGGCCTGTTAGCCCACCTCATCAGCCCAGCAGCCACAAGTACAATGGCAGGTTCCACAGGTAAAATAGTGCGGCACTGGCCATGGGGGAGCTCGGCTGGGCAGGGCCACAGGCCGGGTCCAAGCACACGCTGTGCCCAGGGCCGTGCTGCAGAGGTGGCCCTGAGCCGTCTGCATCTCCCGCCTCCCTCCCCTTCTCTCACAGCTTGGGCATATGCTGGCCTGGCAATTCTTTATTTACTGACCAGAGAGCCTTTGCAGAGTTTAGTGAAGGTTTTGTACTAAGAAGCTTCCTGGGTCTTGAAGTCCATTTTTAACACTAATCGTTTGCAGGAGAAAAATATTTAAAATGTGCCAAAGACCTGCTGCAGAGCTTTGCAGCACCCTAGCTCATAGCCTGCAAATGATGCTTGGTCTTCACGCTCTGACAAAGTCCTCTGCTCAAAGTAAGACTCTCCAAAACAGCCTTTATTAATTTCTTTGCGGGCACATGACGTTTCACCCCTGTGTGTGCCGGCTCCTGCAGCGGGAGGCTGGGGGCAGGTGGCGCATCCGAGTCCTGGGACCTGCCTGCCCCAGCCCACTGCTGACATGAGCTTGACAGTCTCGGCTTCAGCTCAGTGCAGAGGATTAGAGGGGAAGTACAACAGGGCAAACCTAGCCCATGGTGATTTTAGAAGGATAGTTTGCATGAGAAAGGTAAGCAAATATCCAGCGCCCCCCTTCCAGAGGGAAGGCAAGGATGCAATCCCTGTAAGGCAGGGAGGCAACTGTAAATCCAGCTTTATTTAGAGTGAGAACAGCACGTTCACTCAATACAGCAGCCAAAAGTGCTTCCATGAGGCTTAACACCACAAACCAAAACAAAACAAACCAAAAAACAAAACAAAGCAAAAACAAAAACAAAAACAAACAAACCAACCGGATTTAGTTGTACTATCGAGAAGGCTTTGTTAGCCCTGCTTTGCACCCCGCTCTGCGACACAGGCAGTTGGGTGATGCAATCTTAGTGCCCGTTCTTTCCAGGAGGCTGGTTTTACAGTTTCCAGGAACATCGACATATGTTAAAGATCACACATGACCCAGGTGCTTGCCTAACTTAAACCTCTCCTCCTGTACAGGGAAAACTCTCTCAACTGGTTGTGGCAACAGAACATCTTTCATATCACTTCTGGAAACACCACACTCACATCGAAATGACTGCAGGAAAGTTGGCAGCTTTCACAGGTAAATGTGACGTGACGCCTGCAAATACACCTCAGAGCTGAATTTCTCTATAGAGAATCACACAAAACCGTGGGGAATAAGTGTCATTGCCAGGCAACATGTAACAGAGGAACTTGCTGCCAAATCCCTCCAGCGCTGTTTATGATATGGGGAGATTTAATTTTAAGAATATGCAAATGGCAGCATGAATCCACTGACAGGCTCGGGCTTTGTTGTGGTCGCTGTGATTGTCCCGGAGCAAAGGAATTATTTGGCACGTGTTCTTCCGCTTGTCCTTTTCTTAACCCTGACCAGAAAACGGTGAGTTCTATCAGGTTTTTATCCAGCTTGCAGGTAAAGGGTTACAGATTCTAGGAAGTATTAAATGCAAACTTTAAAGGATTTTATTTTCATCTACAGTCACATGATGCCTTAATACCCAATGACACTAACTACAGTGTCTCATTAAGAGGTCATGCAAACTCCCAAGCTAAACAAGGCATTCTTACATATTTAACATTCAAATGCAGAAGCCAAGCTAAGCCATGGAAGATTGTAATCAGGAAAAGCTACACTTCCTGATCCACACAAAAGCTACAGGTAGGAAAAGTTCTTTTAAACTTGTAACATTGTGCTTTCTAGATAAAATGTTTATAAGGCATGTTTTGTACTTTCTTTTCTACCTTTCAAAACAGTCTAAGAACATTATCCTGAAAATATCTGATCTCATTTCTCCCACCTGTCGTAGAGTCAGGATTGTTTTTACACTCAGAAATACAGTTGGCTCAGTGGAAATACAAAGAAAACAGTTTTAAAGTCAAATGTATTTAAAAAGCCATGTTTTTAAAGGTCTCTTACTTATTGAAAAGGTTGAGTTGGAGTATGTGGAGTGAAGGAGGAGTTAATATGTCTTTGATGTCTGAAATGAAGGGATTTAGAACTCTTCTAACTTCCTTATATCATGAATTGCACATTGTTTCAGTGACACTAATCCAAGTGTATTTTAACAGATTTGGCTCTCTCACTGGACTTACATGGTTTCTAAATTCCCCTCCTAGAATTTGGTACATTTAAAAATAAAATCTTAAAAAAGCAAATGAAAGACAGATGGGGAGTACTACAGTGTTCCATAAAAGGAGAAAAAAATTGCAAAATACAGAGTAAGAGGAAAGTCAGTTAAAACCAGTTTATTTTAAATTGAGAATTTAAATTGCATTAAAGTATATCAGTTTTCACATGGAGTGATAAAGCTGCACTGAAAATTACTGACAATATTGCAGGAGTTAATTTTTTTTTACTTGCTTTGAAGGAGTTTTCCAGGCTACGATGTTAGCATTTTTATCACAAAGGTCTTTTTCTCATCACAATTTTCTTTAAACTGTAATTGTTTTCAGAGAGTGTTCTAAATACTCAAGGGTTTAATACCTTTATAGGAATTTAGGTAAAGCCTGAATTCTACAGGTTTACAGAATCCAAATTTACTAAAAGAGGTCTAGTGCATCATAGGATTGCCACATCCTGAGGATTCCCACTGCACAAAAGCAGCAAGTGGTGTTGTTTTGCTCCTACAATGGTTGGGTGTTGATTGCCAGCAATGTAATTTTTCCACAGTTCATTCTATAAAACACATCTCTTTTTCTAGTTTCCATATAATGCTAGGAGATACTAAAAGAAGTGGAGAAAAATAACACCTGAAGCAACTTGCTTCAGATAAATTCTCAACTATCTTTGGAAAAAAAATAAATTTGAGTCCAAACAAGTTTACCAGTGTCACTTCAAGAAATGATCATTCACTTTCAGGGTGCCCCTCTTGAAACATTAGTAGGTCTCATGTTGAGGAGGGCTAAGAGCCAAGCACAGCCTCCATCAGCCTGAGCCATGACCTCTCTTTATCAAACTCCCTGTTGTACCAACGTCCTGACAGAGTCGCTCCCAGCTGTGCCAGTGGGAGCGTGGCAATGAACCACTACTCTTCCAAAGAACTGCTCCCAATCTCCCATAACTGACCTCTGAGCCTATATTACTTACAAAAATCTATTTAGAAACTCTTGCAGATAAGGGGCTTATTTGCTAAGCTACATTTATATCTCAGGGGAGTGGGAGGAACACCACAGCTCCCAAATAAACAGCCGACTACAGCCTTGCACTGAGAGGAACAATTGCACCTGAAACATGAAAAGCAGCCTACCATGGCCAGTCTTTTCTAACAAATGTTTGTACAAGTAGTGTGTGTCATGGTAAAACGGCTCTTAGTAGCTCAGTAGTCAAATTTGTTGAACATTAATTACACAAAATGTCTTTGTAGGGTGGAAGGTACAATGCACACTGAAGTTACTCTGTGACTGAAAAGATAGTGGCCATTGAATGAGAGGAAGCCTTAACTCCTTTCCTAAAGAAAGGAATACAAATGAGGCACTTGCTGTCAAGCAGTCTAGTAGTTCAGATGTTTTTATGCCCACAGTTTTACTCTTAGTGCAGATATTTGCTCTAATTATTACTTTTTTTTTTTCCTGATGAAACAAGCCAAAATATTTTCTTGCTTTGTCACATCAGTATAGAACCAAATGTTGTGTTGTTTCACAGGGAAGAGCACAAATCAAATACTTCCTGATCATAATTAAAAGAAGAGGGAGGTTCTTGGAAAATGAGGTAATTTGAAACCTAAGGGAAAATTTTTCTCTAGAATTTCTGGGAAAGCCAAACAAATATAAAAATCAAACACTGTCCAAAGTTTAGAAAAGTTTTCTCTTTCCCCCAAAGCTAAGACAAGCATTAGTCAAAAGGCAATCCAGATCTTCCAGTCTGCAGATCTCAGGGAACTTATACCACATTGAAGGCTAATACTGAAAATCAACCTGGTGATTTTTGTACAGCTCTAAGTAGGTGGGAAGACAGAGCAAATCTTGAAGTGAAGGGAATCGTGACTTCCTTCCTAGGAAAGCCTGGTTAAAAGTGATTCACTGTGCAAGGCAAACATTTGTGAGTGTTGAGGCCCTTCTCTTACCGCACTGCTGTTTGTGCCTGAACTCAAGGAAACAAACTTGCTAAAAGTATTTGCTCTCAGACTTTACCGAATGAAAGCTAAGGAAAGCCTTCCTTCACATCTTTCAGGAAGGGGTGGTCCTTTGTGGTGTTTGCACTGTATCCAGTTACACACGGTCTCAGCACAAACAGGGTCTGCATCTTTCACTGATACTGTTTCACAAAGGACAGGGGCGGGGGAGACGCCCTGAAACTGATGAAATGTAGTCAGGCAATAAATATTTGTTTGGAACTTATTTTTTCTCCTTCAGACCCTGTCTTTCTGAGGATTATATATGATCACCTGTCAGCAGAGTATGCCCATGCCTTGCACACAACAGTTGTAGTGGGGAGGGCATGGCTAATCAGAGCAGGTGGCCAGAGCCCACTGCTCCTTAACCTGGAGCACCTCATTTAGCACCCGGTCATGCTGGAGAACCAATGTCAAAACTTCATGCCCAAGCAGTGATGCATGAAAATTGTTGATTTTTGCTGACCTACAGAAGAGTCCTGGCAAGCAGGAGGTATTGCTAAGGAGAATAGATATAAAACACAATGTAGTTTTACTTATTGAATGTTTGATATCAAAATGGACAAAATGAATGAGTTACGGTAGAAAGCTCAAAAGGGATTGTTGGAAAGGGGGGGGGGGGGAAAGGCAGCAATTTTCCTGTGAGTTCTCCACTTTCACTTAGACATATGGAGGAATTTAAAAATTTTATTAAGAACTGAATACATTGCATGGAGACCAAATATTTAATCACTCCCAGCAGGAGGCAGAGGGAAAAGCACAGGGGGATACACTCTGATGCAGAGTATCTGACAGCAGCTTTCAGGCAGGAGAGGCAGGGGGTGACCCAAATGATGCGTGTGGAGCCACATGTCCACAGTCCAGAGGGCCCACTAGACTGCAGGTCTGTTCCTCCCCTGCCTACCCTCCCCACTAAATTTATTGCAATGACTGTATGTGTTGACTGGAATGTATTTCTTACACTCACTTCCCCCTTCAACCCACAGCCACTTTGAAACCCTGTTTTATCAGAGGTAGATTTGGGAGTGCCCAGTTTTATCTACCTTATTAAGCACCTGGGCTTTGTGCAACAGCCTAGGATGCAGAAGTACCACCTATGCCCTGGCACAGCCACCCAGCAATTTCCTCCTCTCCCTTCTGGGCTGTGTGCTCCTTCCCACAGCCGAGCTGGTGCAGAAATGCCCTCACCAGGACCCAGGCCCGCTGTGCCAGGGCACTCCCAGCACTGGGACTGCAGCCTGCAGCCAATCCAAGCTCCCATGCCAGCTGCTCCACTTGCCCAGCAGTGAATCCACGCTGTCCCACTACACTGCAGGCAGTTTATTACCTCAAAAAGTGTGTTATCCACTTTTCCTGTCTTATGGCAAGCAAGCTTGATAACAATCACATTAACATGACTTTAACAGAACACATTTCCATGGAGCTATTCTTCTCATCTACTTCTGATCTACTCATAGTAAAGGAAGCCTAATCCAAGGCTAATTCATGCTTTTGAAGTTGGCAATCTTGTTCAGTGGAAAACAAGCAGTTACTGTCAGCTGTCAGGAACCTGAATCAAGCTTTGTTAAGGCCTCCTCTGTCTCTATTTCTGGTTTGGGTGTGGCATGGAAAAAACAATATTTACCATCTCAGTAGCCGTGCCCTTTGTGTATTTGTTTTTTTATTCCCTCTCCCCATGTGAATTTAGCAGATGTTGCATGGCTTGGTATCAGCCCTGAATTTTGTTGTCAGAGTACATGCAAGTCTCCACTGAACATTAGTAGTGAATAGGCAATGTCTGCACAGAAAAGATAATACAGGTTCAGCTGCCCGGCACCATTTCAGGGGCAAATGTGGATAAAGGGATAAACACCAAGAATACCATAAGATTTTGTTTTCAATGTAAATGAAACAAAAACTACAGCCATCAGGAATGGGAGGCTACCAGGGGTCTGAGGAGCTACCACCATGTATCATTTTTGTCTTTAACATGTCTTTTTAAATTAAAATCACTTGGGAGTATTTTCCATTGCTTTGGATGAATGCACATGGATTATTAAAAGGCTGGTTCATATTTACTAATATACATTAAAAACTAATGCTCAGTGCAATTATCCCATTAATTACCTTCTATAAAAACATTTCCATTCACTTTTTGTTTATATAGAGTAAAAACATAGGGATTTGCTAGGGTACAGATGATCAAAAACCCTCAAAGACCATTTAAGAAAACAGAGGAAAGCCCAGGTAGATGGGCTAGATGCTAGGGAAAGGTCAGCTTGCTGTTTTCACAGCCAATATCAGCACCCAATATCCATCAAACTACAGCCTCAGCTTTCTTTCATTTCCCCGCCATCCTTCCACAATAAAGCTTTACAGGAGCACCACAGAAATCAGTGTGGCTGAATCTTTCCTCCTGGAGAGTGAGAGAAACTATTTGTCCCAGAGCACATAGCTACCCAGATTTTCCATGTGGGAGAAAGCCAGATTTGAGAAACATGGAAATAAATCAGCCCCCATCTCTGGGTAAGAGGCAGAATTTGAATCCAAGTCTCTCAAATGCCCTAAGAGCCAAATCTGCCTCTAGAGACTAACACTCTTTAAAAATCCAAGCCAGTGACTTTCTCGTCACAGGGCAACCTGTCAGATTCACCAATAAATAAAGGTCCAACACAAGGAGCAGGTATTTGCTTTACAACAGTGTGACCTGAGACACACCATTTATAGTCACTGGAACAAGGAGTTCTGCTGGAAATGTCAGCCTGTTGTTAGCATACAGCATTACAGCATCACAGCATCATGAACAACTCCACAGGCAAAACACACTCCAGCAAATTAGACCTGATAGTGCAATCTTCATTGATAATTTTGGTGATTATAGCCCATTCTTTTGCACAAGATTAAAGGAAGAAAAAAAATTACTAGGCTGTCTTGATGCCAGACAAGTCTAAGTCTTTCAAGGCAATGAATCCTTTCCTATAGTTTTCAAGTATTGTTTTACTGAGAGACTAAAAAAGGTTGCAAATGCAATCAAGATCAGCAATTCAATAATACTACAGAAATGCAGCTGTATTTCACTGCTATCTCACCATTATCACATTTTAGCGACATTTGGACCTTTTTGATGCAGTGGTCAATAATTTGGATCTGCCTTGTTCTGAGAAATAATTATTGTAATTGTAATGTAAAAGCTCTCTGCTCTTGTTCATGAAATTGTTGTGTCTAATCATTCCCTTAGCCACCCATCATCACTCAGTGTCTGTGAAGGAAATTGATTTAAAATAACCAAATGGAAAAGTTCACCTGCACTCTAAAGAGCTCTAGATTAAATTATCTTTATGCTTTACACTTTAATCTAAGTGCTGTATTTAAAAGCAAAGGAAAACCCTTTGAATTAAAAATAACTCATGTAAGAGAAAAAGTCATATCACATCAAAGGGTCTTTATTAAAATATTGTATCAGAGTCATTGCTTGAACATTTTTTGACCGTGACTTCTAATTGTTTTCAGTATTTTTCTGTTGTAAAAAGTTTGTTGTCCATTTTCACAGTCTTCTGTAACTGCGCTTTTCTACTCTCTGCTGACCAATCTTTATGTGAATTGTTCAGGGACAAAAAGGTTAAAAAAGTATCCTGGTGAGTTCCCCACACTTGTTATGTAAGAGCAGCATTGTGTAGGAGAAGCATCTTGAGCAGTGAAACTGGGGGAAAAGACAGACCCCACTCCACCACTGTCCCCCCCCCCCAAAAGGGGGAAGGAAAAATAAATGTATCAGATGTTTTAATATCTTCCCGGCTATGTCTGATCTGAGAGAAGACACAGATAAAATGTGATAAGGAAGCTGACTTATATGGCTTATACTGTTTTAGAAGGATTCCTAATTTCAGTGCACATATCTGATCCTTCTCAAACATCCCACAGCTGCCTAGGTCCAAGCAGTTCTAGATTACAGACTGCAAGATTGTCTCAGAAATAACTGCCTGAGCCAGGCTCACCCCAGCCTTACCATTCACTGAAATACCTGATTATAAACAATTGGTGCCCCTAACATGCCAGGCACTTAAGTGAACTCTGGACCACCAATAGCTGATATAATTAAAAATATTACTATTTTGCTCCCAGAATAAACTAAATTTGCTCCCACAACATGTAAAATTCTTCTGATGAGGAAAGCATCTTCTCCAGGTGCCACAATGCAAGCCATATACTTACCTGGATTTCATGTTATGATCCAATTAAAAAGCAACAAGGATAAGGAATAATGAAGAAAGTGATAAAATTATTTTTATCACTGTTTCCATACAAGACAACTCAGTGAGGTTTGTTTGGGTTTTTTTTTTAATGAGCAAAATCAAATTTTTCTTTCAAATCTGACTCTTCTGCACCAAGTGTATTATTCTCCAGGTTTTACTTTTACTTCTCCAAATCCATTCCTCTGTGTATGCCTTAGCCCAAACATTGTGCCCTGTGCATAGCTGCCTGATTCTCAGACCTGCTAGGAGCTATGAATTTGGGCAGGTGGCCAGCTGTTAATTCATCATCTTCTGTTTCAGTCTTGCCAGGAAAACATAGGTTTTGTCTGAACAATGAATTCATAGCACGTGCTTGGTGGGTCATACCTACTCCTTTATGTAGGACTCACTTTGGGCTTGCAGTAACAAACCAAGGATGTAACTCTTGCAAACTCAAGCTGTTAATAAACAGGTTTCAGTATTCTTTCCTTCTGTTTGCATTCCAATTTGAAAATCCAGTTATAACTTGAAATCTTCCCCTAGGAGTTTTCTGTCTTTCAGCCACAGAAAATACAACTTTTTCCTCTATCCACCTCCATTTTCTTTGAAATAGTGAAACCAACATTATCTCTTTTCTCTGTGGGTTCTGTTTGCCCTTCAAGGAGTTAAAGCTTCATATTTTCCCCCCAAATTTGTTGAACCTTTATCCTGTTATGCTGCCACACATCAAAATTGCCTTCATCAAACAACTATGATGTTTGTAAACCACTGATTCTTCTTATTTTCTGAAATTCTTTTCCATTCTCTATATCATTGTGGCTTGATGGGAAAAAGGCAAAGGCCTTGTTTCATAAGGCCAGTATTTGAGAAGAGCCCCAGCAGCATGGCTTGTTGCAAACCTGGGGTTTGCACTGCTGTAACAGCTGCATTAAATGAGTATTTGTTAGCATAAAGTAAACCTGACTGAATTTCTCTAAAGTACATCTAGGACAAATAATCCAGCAGTGGTATGCTCTGTGCTACAGGGCTTGTATTGTTCAGTATCATGCCATGAAAGAGCCTAGATTTGTATGTTCTGCTCTTGACATGAAATAAAGTTAATCACAGACTGAGATGTCTTTGTTCAGTACAACAGACTTTGTTCTGGCCTGTACAATTCTGGTTTATCTCACATTCCTACAGCCTGCAATATTGCTCTGTCCACAGGACTCAGTGTGCAGTGCAGTGCTCACACACCTGAACAGCTTTACCTAGGCACTGGCACAGACTCTCTAACCCAAGCACTGAGGCCATCAAGAGCCTCCTGTTTTCTAGACTTGGCCTTCTGTTTCCCTGTACAAGTCTATTGTTACCCTGCAGGATTTGTACTTGATTCAAGTTGTTTTGGTTTTCCTCATGTCCATGGCATTCCCAGTAAGGAGCATAATATTCAAAGATGTCATTAAAAAGCCTTTTGTGCTCCTTACAGTTTCTGAGTAAGGCTCTGGGAAAGAAAGTTTCTTGCAAAAGAAACTGCATGAGTAAATACACTGCTGCCCAAAAAATGTCATGCTCCTTCTCCCAAACAAAATGGAAAGGTTAACTCCCTCAAGGCCTGCAGATACTGGAGTCCTTCATCCCCAGAACATCCTCTTCATGCAGCTTTTGCAGCTCCTTTGACAGAAGGAAAATTAAGTTTAAATTGGCAAAGACCCTATGCATTTATGCCAGGAAAATCCCACACAATTTGAAATTAATCAATAGCACAGAAACCCCCTCCCACCTACCACATGGAGCCCAGGCTCCAAAAAATCTGCAGCCTCTCTCTAGGGTGGTATTTGAAATAAGCATGTTTGCAGAACTGGCTTCACCCTCCTCCCATGCCTCCTTCCCACACAGAGAGAGATCTTTTGCTACTTTGCTCCCATGGAAAAAATAACACACCTATGTGGAAAACAAAGGCTAGAAATGCCTGATTTGAGAAAATCATCTCCTTACTGAGCCAATCCATTTTTCTCCCACTGAGGAACACTGTATTTCTAGTCCAGGAAAACACAACACAAATATGATTTAGCTTTCATGTAAATAAACCTTTTGGAAAGGTCTGGTAAGAAAGGCTTGCCTGAAACAGAACCTGAGCTCTATCCTACTACTTTTTCCAGGCACTTCTTTTGCTTTCCAGAAGGCCTGAAGATCTCCTTATGGAAACTAGATTGCAATTGATTACCACAAAGCTTTCCATGAATGGCCTTTTTGAAGCATCCAGGTGAGACACCTGGAAGTGACAGGTGTCTGTTACTCACAGTGTACAATTACTCAGCTCCCATTATACTTCGGGGGTTTTCCCCCTCCCTCCCTCCCTGCAGGATTTCCCCATGCAAAGAGGCTGCAGGTGCCTTGTCTGAGCTACCACCAGGGGTTTGCAGCATTTCCTTGTTTGTGTTGTGGCAGCACCTACAGGCACCATAAGTGAGAAAGGCCTCCCTGCTTTGGCTGTCCCAGAGACACCCAATAACACATGCCACATTAAACATTTATAGATTATCTAGACTGTTCCAGACTGGATCCAGCCTTCTGGCACTTCCTTACTTTAGGGAGAATAAGGAGGCACAACCTAATCCCATTTTGCTTATTGTTAAAGAATATCTTATCCCTGAGAAAGAAATGCTCTGGGTTTTAATCCCCTTGGGTTTAGGAGGCACATAATTTTAGGTACCTGAAAACCCAAGTGATGGGTGTCATCAGGCTACTACACAACCTGTGGTGACCACTGCCTCATGTGGCTTTGGCAGCAGGGGCTTCCAGTGTCTGCACTGTGCATGAGGTGGCTCAGAGCTCATCCAGAGCAGCAGGGACTCTCCAAAGGCAAGGAAACACCAGGTTTGTGAATTTTGAGTTGCTTTGGAGTTGGCTTTAAAGCTGTCTTGCTTAGACAGAAGGAATCTACCAATAGGATGCTGCTGTCAAGCCCAGTAACAGGACTTAAGATAACTAAACAGATTTTTCTAGGCAAAGTCTTATGCTTAAAAAAACTAATATCCCACCCAGCTAGGTAGGGAATTGTAAATTATTCTTCCATGGAGTGGCACTTGACTGCAGCTGGAGTGTGTCACATGGACCACTCCTGCAGTGCACCCACAACCAGAACAACAGAGAGCACAGGCAGTGCCAGCAGGAAGCCACCACCAGGCTTTTGGGGGTTAGTCAGGCCTGTTAATCACAAAGCTCTCCTCCCCAGTCATTGCTCCACCCAAAACACACACTAACTGCCCTCATATTAATGTTTGCCACCTGTTTCCTTCTTCTTAGCCTTTATCTATGGAGACATCATTCCCCGAGTTTCCACACTTCTTTCACATTTGGAAAACTTTCTATTATCTGAAAAAGTAATAAATTAAAAAAAAAAAAAACCACCCGATTTTTCAATATATTTTGAACAGCATCACAAGCAGAATGTTCCTTCCCAGAAGCAACAAAAGTGCAGAGTTTTCTCCCTCCTCTCCCGGTGCAGGCTTTGCAGTGCTCGTGTTTTAACACAATGTCACAAGTACCGGCGTTACAGATTAAGCCCCGGGCTTGTTTTGCAAACTCCCATGTCGGTTTTTGGCTATTAAGCACCACCTGAACAAGGAACTGACAAACACAACCTTTGCTACAGGAAGAAAGGAGGAAATCAGCAGAGAGCTGTCTGTGTCTCCCCTCTGTGGAAATCCACTCCTCCCTTCTGTGCTGCTCTCAGAGCCGAGGGGTCACCTGCGAGGCACCCTCAGCTCCAGCTGCCTTAGGGCAGTGCCCTGGGTTCTGTGCCTGTCAAGGCCTCTGGTCACAGGCTCCCACATCAGGAACTCAGGTTAAACTCTAGCCACAGCAGACTGGTGATTCTTTCAGCACTTTTTTTCATTGTGAATCTTCAAATTCACCTTTTCCTGTTGAATTACCTGCAGCACAAGGAGTAGGTGAGAAAAGGGCCAACTCTTGGCAGCAGTTTAGCATCACAGAAGTTTAATTGTGATGGGAAACTACACAGCAAGTCACTCATAAGTCACTTCTGCAAGAATATTTTGCTACAGAGAAAATAAAAACATACAGCTTGATACAATTAAAGGATTACAGGAGGTAATATGCCAGATAACACAGTGTGAAAAGGCCTTCTTTCCCGAGAAAGACAAAAATATCTTATTCCTTCAGACCCCTTCCTCACCTCCTCACAATGAGATGTGTAGACTGAAACTTGATCAGATAGCAGAAGAGTTAGGAGAGCACTGTCTACATTTTTATGCAGATTTGCCTGTCCATCCTAGCTGAAATGAATTCTGATGTCTTTTTGACATGAACAAGGAAGGATTTGATAGAATCCAGCATCTATCTGGGTCTCCATTAGTAACTCAACCACTTTCCTGTCGCTTCACCATCTCATCTACCCAGCACTGTGATCCAAACCGGGACAGCAGCCCAGTCCTTTGGATATCAGACAAGGAAGCAGCACAAAAACTAAGCCCTGATATTTTTTCCAGGGATCCAAGAACCTCAAGTCTTTCCTAAATAGGTAAAGATTACAAGGATCATGCTATAGAGGGGAAATGGTCTTTTCACAAAGAATTTTTAAAAGAAACCACAAGAAAATTTTTTCTCAACCAGAACAAAGCTACATCTTTTTGGCTTCCGTAAATCAGACTCACCTTTCCCCACTCACCCTTATTAACACATGGCATTTGAAAAAATATATATAATAATTAGGAACGCCTCTAGATGTCAAAATCTGGGAAGTGAATACTGTGAATCACCACAACAAAAGACCTAGAACACTGCAAGGGACAGCACAGGCCCTTACAGGCTCCTGTCACTGGTCCACACAAGCATCCCTGTCAGCTGAACCTGAGAAAGAGTTTAAGCAGCTGAGAGGAAAAATAAGTTCTTATTGGAGGTAATATTTATTCTTAGTTCCCATAAATCACTTAGGCTCTCAGTTAAATGTGATTTGTAAAACAAAAGCACTGCATCACTATTTCCTTTGGGATGCATAATTGAACTCCAGGATGTTAACTGATTTTAACATTAAAAAAATAGGTTTTGTCAAAGCTGAGGAAACATCCATCAAAAGAATGAAAGGGCTGGTATCAGTCACCTCTGACATCACTGCAGAAAAAGGAGGTCTTTGCTAGACTTATCTATCCTCAGCAACTCCAACATTTCGATAAACCTCATTCAAGATGTGACACATAGAATTTTTGAATGTAAAGTCAAAAGAAATACGGAGTAATAATAATCTTTGCATTGTGTCATCTGCTTAAATCCCTGGACCACATACAAATCACACCAGTTAGTAACACCAGAGAAATAAACACCTAAATCTCAGACCTTCTTTGCATGTGAAGTGAACAAAGACTGCAGACAGGGAGGCTGTCTCTCAGCATTTCAAACCATCCCTGCATATTTATATTGGTGGTAAATACCAACACCTGCCAAGGAAGGCAGTCTCACACCAGCGCACGCTCGGCAGGGGTCTCTTGGCACTGGGGATGTGACAATCCAGCCTCTATTAAATGCCACACTACACTGCTTCAGCTGCAAAACCATTGCCAAAGCACCTCGTGGAAAGACCAATGTGTGCTACACACAGCTCTAAAAAAAGGGTGGTGTTGCATGGGCATAGTTAAAGAGAAGCAATTCTGTACATGACAATGATGCGCTGATCTAAAACTGGATTATTTATTAGTTTATTTTTGCTTCACAGCAGCACCATTTCTATGGCCAAAGGATGCTTCAGGCTTAAATAATTGCTTGGATTGTCAGTCTCATAGGATTAGCGATTTTAAATTAAGGAATGGGTTGCAAGAAAAAGTAATTTCATGCTTTGAAAAGAACTTTTATTTATTTCAAAGGCTTGGAACCTAGAACCATCACTCCATAATCTCATTCAAATGTTGATGCCATCAATGCATTTTAAATCAGCATTTAATTAGGTTAAATAAAGAAAACAGAAGCTGCTGAAGAATGCCCAGTAAGAATTTCTATTTCTAGATAAAGCTGCTTCAAATGCATAACAAGTTCTGCTAACTGTGGGATGTGATGCACACGACTGAGTTTATAGGTGTTTAGTGAGAGTTTGTGCCACTCAGTGTGTGACTGTGAGCAGTCAGCACAAAGAGAGTGATATAAATATAGAAGAGTGGGCCTATAACCTCTACTCCTAATTGAAAAAACACTATATATATATATATACATATTGCATAAGTCATACCCAGTAGCATTTTCCCTGGACTGCAACAATGCCTACTTTCCTTCTAAAGTTTCCTTTGCCCAAATCAAAAAAGTCCTTTTTAAGCTTTTTAGCTCAAATGAGTGTATAGACAAGACAAGCTTTAGGGAACATTTACTGTATTTAAACTGTCAATTACAAGTGCTGTATCCAAACCCCATCCAAGCCATAACATGATCTTAAGAAAGCTGAATTGTATTAGTGTGGAAATCTGTTGCAGAAAGAGGAGAAATAAAAATTAGGTCAGTCTAATTGAATTGCAGTAGCTTGTCTGAAAAACACCTTTGCTACCCACTTTGAAAAGGCATTAGAGACCACCTTAGGGAACTGTTTTCATTTTGAAAATCTTCTTCATTACGCCTGCCTTGCTGAAATGACTTTCAAAACCTTCATCTTTGCTACTCCTGCTTTGCTTAGAGGACTCACTGCTGATGCCTCCTCCTGAGTTTTGTTTATCTGGAGGATGAAAATAATGCAAATGTTAAAGATAGAACATTCAAATGGATAAGAAGAAGCTAGCTTCAGCAGGATTTTATGTGCCTTTTAGGCCCTTGCATGAACATTAAATTCTAACAAAAAAACTGCTGTGTTTCTCACCCAGAGGAGGTGCCTCACCACAGTCTGGTCTCTGCCTCCACTGAAAGCAGAAGGAGAAAGGGGTAGAGCCATTGCCTATGGTGATGGGGCTTCCTGGCCTTTAGGTGCAGCTTTACACCTCCCACACACAGGTTGGGGAACCTCAGGAAAAGCAGTAAGCACTGAGTAAGCCTCACATTAACACTCCACCTCACTGACACCCGCTCCAGGCCCGCTCTCCAGGACTAAGTGCTCCTGCTGCTCCAGTGCAGACACCAGAAAGCTGTCAGCAAACTCTCCTGGATTGCAAACCCCAGCCCCTAGATGTGACAGGAGTGTTCACACTGAGGGTACAAGTATTTAATAAAAAATAGCAAATCAAATATAGGTGTCATTTTAGCAAGGGTTGATTACACCAATTACTGATGTAAGATGAGCTATCTAAATGTATGTCAGCTATAGAAAAAGGGCCCATCCATTTGTTCCACTCTTCATCAGTGGAACAGTATCAGTATCATAATTCTGAAGCAAGACAAAACCTGGTTCCACCCTCTCAAGAAAAACTCATTCTGAAAAGGAGGATGCACTCTACCAAAAGCAGGAAGAAGAAGCAGCAGCCTCTGCAATTCACTTATCTTTCTAGAGGAATATACATTATTAAAAACTAAATTTGGTAGTGTAGAACTTTCCACACTCCAACTACAGTGAGTAGTATATTATATATGTGTGTGTATATATATATGCCTATTGCAAAAATGTTGAGGAGAACCTGCTCCCAAGTCTGTTTCCTAGCACTGAAGATTCAAAATGTCATCTGAAGCACTTCTGTTTCCCATTGGCTCATTCTTTAATTGTGTCAGTATAATATTCACACAATTACAAACTATAATGAACAAGTCCCACTCTGAAAGCTGAGCCCTAAAGGCTACATATGTTATCCAAATATATAACCAAATGCTGAGCACATTGGGATTCTTTCAACCACAAATTTATGTAATTACAATTATTCCTAATATTGCAGTAGAAGCATCATGTTCAACTAATCATAGCTCAGAACATTTTTCTACTACATCTTCTGGAAAAGAAATACCATTTTTCAAAGTTATGAATTTTCATTGCCTTTGGCAAAATACCTCGGCTAAATTCCTTACCTCTATTAACACAATCTTTACTATTAAGCCATTTGTGTAAGTTAGTTTTTGACTGACTCTCTAATCTTCTGACTGACAGGATTATAGACATAATGGGTTTCCTCAAGGGATTTTTCTACTTACAGAATCAGTCTGCAAACTTCTCACTGTCTAAATTATAGCCCATCATTTAATGTCATCCATTTCCACATCCTCAAAAACATGAGAGGGAGACCCTGTTTCTAGAGGTGGCTCCCCATGGCTCTTTGCCAACAGAAGTGCTTTTGACCATGAAATACACTCTTCAGAAACCTTACTGATTTTTGTAGCTAAATTAGACATTGCTTTGTTACCACTGCCTGAAAACAGTTAGAGGCTGGGAGATGCCTGGGTGTCTGAGAATCCTGTTTACAGAAATGGACCCTATGCAAGATACCTGCAACCCAAATAAAAGCTGGCAAGACTAGCTAATCATATGGATATATTCACACCAGGTAGTACATGCCACATCAGACAGTTTTAACGAAAAAGGTAATGGAAAAGAGACATCTACAGCACTCACATCTCCCCTTCCCCTCCACCAGGAAATACATGATTTGTGGTAAGAATATAGACAGCACAAGCTGCCCAGTAAGGGCAAGCAAAGAGAAGATTCACAGCAGGTCTACAGAAAGGGCCTGCAGGGAGCAGGGAGACACGAGGTCAGGCTGACAGCACGTCCTTGGCTCTGCCCAGCTGGAAATCACCTCTTACTGCTCGGTGACACCACAGCACCACAGCCAGGCACTGCTCCTCAGGGCATTCCCCTACAGCACAAGGGCTGAGAACAAGCCTTTCCCCCAGTGCATCCCCATGGAGCTCCTGGCACAATGTAGAGACAGGTGAGATTGGCTCAGCTGGATAGAGCATAGGCCAATACTGCCAAGGGTCTGGGTTCAGTCACTATATGGGCACTCACTAAAACTTGGACTCAATGGACTTTGAGGACCACTTTCAACTCAGAATATTCCATCATTCTGTGAACAGCTAAACTCAGGATATGACTGTGGCTAAGGCCTTGCCTTTAATTTGTCAGATGCTTCAGCAATCAAGTAAATAACAATACAGAGCCAAGTTTAACACTCAAGTACAAGTGATTCACAGTCCAACTTTACCAAGTTTAAGGACCAAACAAGTTTCTTCCCCTTGAAGGAAGGCCCACTGCCATAGAGAAAACATAGTAGAACATGCAACAGTGATGGCTAAAGATCAGTAAATTTCAGTTCATATTAATACATGCTGCAAACCTAGGTAAAAAGGAGTAGAAGAAATGCAGCTTCTTCTATATTCCCTAAACAGAAAATAGCCTTATCCAGTAAAGCAGATGGGATGATGATTTACTTTTCCAGTCACTCCTACATAAGACCCTAGAGTGTACAACAGGGCCTTTACAAAAAGTTGTGTATTATGAAATCAGGATGATGAAATTTTTTTACATTATAAAATGCAGCCAGATGCAGCTGTAATAATAATTTTAAAAATTATCAAAGTCTTTAATTGATGATGTTGTACATAGATGAGAAAGGTAAAATATTTATTCTACAGTTAGATGAAAAAATGTTCTGTTCTAACAAACACAAAGACCAGTTGCTCAGTGCCTGGCATCCTTTGTGAATATTTCCCAGAATTACCAGTGTCAGGGTGTGGCCAGTGCAGCTATAAGTGTGTTTCAGTATTTAAATGTAGAAAAGAAGAAGCATTTTTTAACTTAAATTTGTCATGGATATTTTTGGCATGAATTTTTTAAAAAACAAGGATCATGGATCTTGTCAGGATATGGGCATCATGAGGAAAGGAAGAGAGGCTTGAAGATTTTGCCAGGTTGAAATGTTCAGTGGCTTGCACTCCTAACACTCGCTCCAAATCTTAATCTCCAGGTAAATATTCATAAATGCATTCACCACAGGTCTGGCAATGTTGTTCTGAATTTTAGAGGCCCAGTTCTTTTTTAAGCCCCAAATATCCTAGAAGACTCTCTAAGCAACAACACAAACAAGAAAATAGCAAGAACTCATACTTTTAATACAACATCACATGGCTTAAGCAATCATAGGAGGGCAAATGCCATTCTGCACCTATAGTTTCCAGAATGCTTTCTCACTTGTAGGCAACACAGAGCATAGGGCATATAAAGCAATGTTCAACCATTTTTTCAGTATTTTCAAGATAATTTTTCAGTATTTGAATAAACAGCTACTATTTTCCAATTTACTTGGAGATTATCTCCACATCTCTGACATCCACACTAACCAAAAGTCCCATCCATATAGAGGAGCTCAAATAATGTTCTGAATAACTCCCTCATATATATAAAAAAAGCCACATTTCTTAGTACACATTTTTTCAAGTCCTCTATCTGTCTAGACAGTGAAATCCTGCACTTCATTTCAGACTAAAGGGAAAGTGTAGCCATCTTGTTGCATAACAACATAAATAAGGGGGAACATTCAGTCAGGTCAAAAAAGGAACTAGCCCAGGAGCAAACAAAATTCCTCCTCCAGCATAGCAAGTCTGGGCAATTGGCATCTATGAATTTGTTACCAAAGGAAAGAGCATAATGAGTTTCCATGGAAAAAACCTAAACACTATCCAGCATCACAACAGCAACAAGACAAAATCAAATATAACTCTTAACAAGTTAAAAGTTCTAGGAGAATGTAGAGTCTTCAGACCCAAGAGACTTAAAGCCATGATTGATGTGATGTAAATGTTATGTAATTCCAGCTCCCCATAATACCAGGGGTGTTTGCACAATTCCTTCTGAGGTACCTGATGCTGACTACAGCACTGAACTGGGGTCTGAACCACCTGACAGTTTCTGTGTCTCTTTGCAGTTATTAAAGGTAGAACTAAAAATGCAACTAAAATCAAACAATGCAGAGACAATCCTGGTGATCCATTGCAGAGATTGTTTTTTTAAAAAGAGATTTTCCCTTTTTTTTTAACCAGGGTGGCAGAATAAATCTACTTGGTTTTTTTTTTTTTACATTATAATTAAATTCCCAATCATGGAAAACAGAGAAACCCACTCTTCTTGTTTTCCCCTAGAGTTTTCTGTAGCAGTCATTCCTAATGCCTTTGTTAAGCAGAAGTCGGCTGGAACAAGGAAATCAGGAGCTAACCTGCTGCTCCTCTGATCTGGGTGTCCAAAGGACAAGGATTTGTTGCAGTCATTGCTTTGCCACCTGCCTGAGGCATTCAGCTGTATCTAGCACAATGATGCTGGAAAGCATTCATGAGTAAATAACACAATAACATTTGTATGTTTACAGAATCTGTGAAAGGTGTGGGTAGTGCGATTTCTCTACTGTGTTTCCAGAGCAAGTCAAACCCATTAATTAAATTCATGTTCTTGTCCTGCTTCAAAAGTAAAAACAGAAATGATTTATGAGCACTGACAGCTGCAGAAACCAGGAGCTGGTTTTGCTCACTCCCTCTCCTTAATTAATTTTGAAGCATCTGGATAGGTTGATTTCTTAGATTCTGATCATACAAAAGGCTGCACATCCTCAATTTCTACAAAGGAAGAAAAATGTTCCATGCAGAGAACTGTCTGTCATGGTTTCTCAGTGCTGGCTGAATAGTGTCTACTGAAATTGTGTACCTCAACAACCCTGGGTCTGCCCAGGAAACTTGTAGGATAAAGCTATAAGAGGTTCCAATCACAAAACATTTCTTATCCAGTAATTATTTTACTTGTTCTAACAACAAAAACTGTAAAATGAGAAAGTGGCACCTGTAAAACAGTGTAATCTACAGCAACAAAAAAATGTCTCTAATAACAGACCTAGGGAAAATGCCACAAACACCTCCTTCTAGAGGGAGTATCAATGTCTCTATATTGCCACAGCACATAATGATATATGCAAATATAAATATACAGCAATACACCAGTGTGTTTATTTCTTCTTCTAGGTTCTTTAAACAGGAGGCAGATTGCTAGCATTTGGGGCTGAAAGCTGGAGGTAAGCAATCAGAAGACATTTAACACACAAGCTAGGAACAGGAAATTGTTACAGAAGTGGAAAATTTTAGGTACTGAACTTTCACCCTTGGCTCCTGCGAGATTTGTACTAATAAACAACTATATAAACATAGACAGATTATATTGACATTGCATTACCTGCCTGGCAGAGCCATATGCTGCTCCTGCAGACATGGCCAATAAAGATCAAAGCTTCCCGAGCATCAGTGAGCTAAACTGAGTGTTATATCTTTCATATCATTCTGTAGACCTGTATTGACCTATATTGACAGAGTGAAAGGCTGGGCCAGAACAACTCTGGATGTCTCTTTCAATCAACTCTTTTATGATTCTGTACAACACTTTGTAAAACATAAGGCAAATTTCTTTTGTTGTGATTCATAGCACAGACAGCAGAAAGCCTGCCAGGGACAAGGATACTGCCATCTAAAACAGCTCATGATCACTAGTTACCAGGAAGAAATAAAAAGTATCCAGCATGGTCTATAAGAGGTGGAGCAAACAGAACACAGAATTCTTTCTGCCAGTGACCCAAAGGGGCCTCACTAATAGATGACTGTAACTAAGGACCTCTATCGAGACATGAATGGGCACATGATAATGGATTGCAGAGTCAACTAAACAGACAACACTATCCTAAGGTGCCTTAGCTAACAGAAAGATAGTAATTCTCCAGAAAACTCCTGTGCAACTGGCAAGACCACAGAGCTCTTTCAAACAGGCTATTTTCAGCTCTGAATCAAGATCTCTCCTTTTGTCATCTTGTTTTTACCACTCAGGAAACAACCTGTGCCTTTTCAGTTACTGATGAGGTGCTTCACGAATCAGGGAGATGGGTCAGATTTCAAAGAATTGTTAAACAATGTTCATTAAATGTTAACTGATGCATAGCATCTTACCTGCTTACATTCTACAGGTTGTTGGTGACAAGTTTGATATTTACAAGGAGCAATGTGATGACAGAATTCAAGAGCTAACATATTGATATATAAAAAATATAAATTCAAGGAAGTTTGATAGAATAACTTAGCTCAACAGGATTATAATTCCTATGTACTTTTTGTAAAGAAAACTGACTATTCATTTCTCTTCCTGCTCAATTCCTTCAGTTAACCAAGACTCAAGACAACTATAGTTACTTACATTTCCTTCTTCTCATCCCCACACAGTCTAAGAGAGAAGTGGGCAGTTTGACAGTTGGAAGATTATTTCTTCACTCCAAGCACTCATAGAAACAATTCAGGATTTTTAAATTCAGCTTTGATTTCACAAAATTGCTCCCTTTCTTGAACTTAGAACAGAATCTTAAAGGCTTTGAATCCACTCCTAGCAAGGTTAATCACAGTTTTACCATCAAAATGCAGTGAGAGCACATTAACATAACCATATCTAAACAATCATAGTGAAACACATGGGCACAATTGCAAAGAATGCATGGAAATCAGAGGTTTATTCCACTGAAAATTAAATTGCGATGAAGAATTAAACTCATCAGAAAGACCCCCAGAAAAGCTATTGGACAACAGACTTTGCAGCAGAGAAAATATTTGAATAGTACCACAAAAGCACAAGGGCCAAGGTTGCTAGAGAAGGGAAGGAAACTATGAGGAGAATGCAAACCTCAGGGCATTTAAATTAAATGGGCAATTAAAACCACCATTGATAGATGAGCATTGGCTGAAACTATAAGGCAAAGAATTCTAACACTTTTTATCGACAAAGGTAAACACATATGGTCTACAGCCAACTGATCTTCAGCTCAGCTTGGAAGACCAAGCTAGGATTTCCAGAAAGAGAGAGTTAAGCCCTATATTGTTTGAGTAAAATATGTTAGTTCCCTTTGATCATTAGGGTGAGGGAGACTTTTCTTATGAAAAGTGTTCATCGACTTCCCACATTATACAAAGAGAGGCTGTGTGTGGTGCTTGAAAGTTTCAGGGTGGGAGCTCCTGATGGAACAGGACCACAAGTGGATGAGAGTGACAACTGTCCTGCTCTGAGAACCCAGCACTCCATGCACCCTTCCAGTGGAAGACAAACACAACTTTTAAAACCAAAAGCCTAGAAAGAGATTCAAGAGCAGCACAAGAAGGTAACTAGGGAAATAACTGCTCAAATAACTGTGTCAAAAAGGTTAATTTTGTTCAGCATGAAACACACCCAGGATCTGAAGCATATCTATGGTCTATGCCAAAGCAGGTTGAAAGTATTTCATTTTGATTTTGGTTTTATGATTTTGAGATAGCATGTTTTCAGCAACTAAATAAAATGGAAAATGCTAATATGAGCTTCTGAGAGCCTAATGATTTTGTTTAAATTCCAGGTTATTTTGGAACGTGAAAGCTACTTGCTGCTTGGATCCATGACAACCATGTAGACACTCTTCACTTTAACAATCTACATTAGCATGGTAAGCCATATTCCAGACTGAGTCTCACTGGTAATTGTGTTGTGCAATAAGCTGGAGTGACTAGGTGTAAAAGGCTTCACCTTTCTGTCTCAAAGAGAGTAATATAAAAACTATTAAACAACAGAAGCAAGAAGCAAGTAGGATATGGCAACATACTTTGATTTATGAGCACTGTTTTACACACTAGACAAGTATTAAATTTCCCAGAACATCTCAAAAAGGATGTTGCTAAGCAAAGATGATGGTAAAAAGAGTATTTAATTAAGATGTCTGAATGCAATTTATAGGACTAACAGCCATGCTACAAACTATCACCATCAAGCAGAAGAGGAAAAAGGTCCAAATGCAGTGAAAAAAAGGATACTTTTTCCTCAAGTTTAAGAACAAATATAGAATAGTTTGTCTACTTTTGGGTCAAAAGCCAATTACACAGATCAGACAGACATTGACAATCAAACCAGTTCTCACTGGACATGATATAAGAAGTAAGCTGACAATTTACCAACAGCTGTAACTCCCAGCAGCTCTCCTTTTTTGGCTCTCCTTTTTTATTTTAAACTTTATTTTAAACTTTAAACTTTAAAACAGAATTATAGGAATTTCTTAGAGGATTCAAATAATTAAACAAAACCCAATAATAAATTAAAGGAAAACCCTATAGCTAACCAACTGCTTCAGAATTTGTTCAACAGACAAAAGGAATTTACAGCAGTTAAGAACGCACTTGAAAGTTTAGTTAAACAAGCTACCTCTTTTGAATTTGTTAAATGAAATCTGCAGCATTTCATAACTGGACCATGGATTTTATTTTTCATTCTACTCTCACTGTATGCATAAATGTTTAGGCCACAGCTTACACAAAACAAATAAGGACCTCAAGACAGAATTACACTGCAAGCGAGATTATTAGAGATCAGAACAAAAATTAAAGGGAGGAATTTTCCTAGTAATTAATAATGATAGCTATATTTTTTAAAAAAATAGAATTAATGTCAAAAAGGACATAAAATGACCCCAGTAAAAGGTTGCATCAAAACAGGAATGCACCATGACTCATTCTTCATAAGCTTTGTTATTCACATCACATAAAGTACTGATCACACCTTTAACAGATGTACAAAAACATCCTCAACCCTTTGCAACACTACAGTAAGACTGAATAGGGCTATAAATCAAAGTGCAGCACAAACATTAAGCTCTGAGAAGGATATGAAAAGGTGACATACAAGAAAACTTAAGTGACCTGCTCTAAGAGCAACACAATGAATCGAGGCTGAATGAATCCCAAGTTCTCCTTTGCCATGAGTCACATAGGATATCCAGGCCACTTAAATTTGGATTTAGTTTTCAATGATATTTCAAGCTTTTCATAGAAAGTCTTCTAAATATCACCCATGGATCAGACACTACTCAGTGCTGTCCTCTTGAATTTGTAGGCAAACAGCAACCATGAAACTACCTGTACAGCCAGGGAAACTTTCAAACCTGGAAGTTAGATAGTGAAATTTTATAAGAACTTGTCAGAGTTTACCCATAAATTCTGAGAATTATAACTCTAAAGAACATGTAGGCAATGAGAGTACAGCAAAAAGAGCAGCAGCAGCAGTGATGATCATGTTGCTTTTACTGTTTCTGCTGCCTTGTACTTTCCCTCCCCAGCCCCACTGCCTGTGGATGTTGAATTCAGGAATGAACTACCCCAGCTTAGATCCTAGGAGTGTTCTGCTGAAAGGGATCTCAAGGGCAATAAAAACTTCACTCTCTTACAAGAAAAGCCTTGCAGGTTTCAAGAATGGTGCAAGCATAACACTGTGGATTTGTGGTTTGCAATGTAAACTACACTGAGATTTTTCAAGTTATCACTCCAGCAGAGAGGTGCTGAGGATGAAAGAAAGCACATGGCCCAATTTCTAAAACCCACAGGAAAATACATTGCCCATTTCACAGAAATTAGCTCACCTTGGTGATTAATGGTCATTATAGGTTTGCATGCACACACAAATCCGCATGGCTCACATTTCACTCACTAAAAATAATACTGAAAATATTTGTATTTTTAAAGGAGAAAAGGCATCTGCATTGGAGTATTGTTATACTCTAATTCTACAATTATCTCATTAATTTATTTGTCTCTTCAGAAATTCTTAATACAAAACATTTTGCTAAGCTTTCCATTTAGCTGGAGCATATGTCTGAAAGAACAACATCTTACCAATATCTAGAATATCACTGCAATGCCAGAGGCATTTCTTAAATTTCAAAGTTTGTGAAAATCTGAAGGGTGAAGTTCTGACAAGCATACAGTAAAGTTTTAACTGATAATATAAATATCCTGGCTCCCAGAAAGAAAAAGAAAAAGAAACACGAAGAAAAAAATAAGTCCCATAATACTGCATATTTGAAAGTTTTCTAATTTTACTGTTGTTGTTTAAACACTTCACATGAGTCTTAATCCACTGTAGCAAAGCTTATGTTCACTTTAAGCAGGTTAGCATTCCAGTTCAGCTCAAGGGGATGAGCATACTACTCAAGTGATTTATTTGATCACTGTCTAAATTTAAAATTCACAATGGTACCACGAGGAGGTTGTTCTATTTCCACATTGTTTGCAGTAGACAGTTAATGCCTCAGAGTATCTTTTTTATGTGTGCATGTGAAGAAACCACTTGCAAAGTGTTTTACTCTTGCAGGACCAAGACATTTAAAACAAATCTTTCAAGCAGTCGATGGAGTACAATCGGAAAGGTAGGATTATTTTTTTCTCCTTATGTAGGTTTAAAACTTACTGGCCATTCACTATTGTAACTTCAGCAATCCACAACATAAACCATCTCTCTCTACAGCAGTCCACAATATTTTCTGATGACAACACTCAGCTGCTACAAGCACTAGTGACAGAACAGAACTGTGTTTCTTTCCAACCCATCAGTTTCCTGATGTAGGAAATAAAAACTTACCAATTTCCACTTTGAAGATTAGAAAAAGACACTGTACAGAAGAAATACAGGAATACAAAATCAATTCAATCTAAGACAGTTAACACAGGTGAAAAAGGGCAAGAGAAAACGTGAAAATGCAGGCAAATGGTATGGGATGAACAAAAAGAATGGAAGGCAAGCAGGGGAAAGAGGGGGGTTTGGGAAAACAGAACTAATTGGAAAACATAAGGATTAATTTGGTTTGAGAAGGAAAGCACACTGACTTCTAACAGTTTCCTTACAAAAAGCTGCAGGTTATGCCATTAAATGGTCAAACACAAAAGCACAATATCCTGGCAATTTTAAGAAATCTCCTTGGTCAATGTGTTGAATTTTGGCAGGGGGGAAGGGTTGTTTTGTTTGGGGTTTTTTGGTGCTGGTTTCTTTTTTGTGGGAGGCAAGGGGATAGTTTTTGCTGGGTTGGTTTTTTTCCTTTTGTTTTTGCAGAAGAGAATCATTCTAACTACTTCTGGCTTTATCCAATTTTCTTGGTATTAAGAGAGGCTGATGTTCCGAGCACTACAACAATACCACCACAATACCTGCCACTAGCAATATTTCGTATGATATAAACAAGTCACAAGCATCTGAAATATTCAGGACAAGATGATTTTTGGGCATACTAAGCTACAGTTGAATACCAGAGTTGAGATCACATATCCTGCCTGGCCTTAATCCTGCCCAAAGGCATATACACAAAACACTCCAATCCTATATTTGAAGCAATCTCCATAGACATCCAAGTCTATTTTCAGAATACTGCTCCCTGAAGTAAAAATGTATGGCATACTTAAAGGATAAAGGCCCACTAAACTCCAGCAGTGTCTCTTCATGCCCACTTCCACAGACTCAACAGGGTAAAAAAAAAAAATCAATCAAAGAAGCACTGAGCCTTTCCACAGATCTGATGTGCAACCAAGAATTTTCAATAAGCTAGAATGACAGAATTGCAGGAGTTAAGCTGCAGGAGTTAAGACCTCATTGCTGATTTCCTAAGTTTTATTTTCTTATTTTAACTTACAAGAATTTCACAATATCTAAAACATATGAGATCTCCACCTCTCTCTCCTTTTCCATCTTCCTCTGTTCACCAAGATCACCTAAAGATTCAAAGTCTTTCAGTATATTTTAAAGGCTCTGTTATCTTTGGCCCCAAATTTCTGCAGAAGGCCAGTAAGTTATTTTTGCATAGAACTCACAGGCAAATACAAGAGGCAACAGCTTCCAGCAGATGGCCCAACACAGAGCTTGATTTCATAGTGTACAGAGCGCTGCTATGCTGCAAGTGAGTGGCCCTGTGTGACAATGTGCATGGCACAATCACAGAATCACAGAATGAGCTGAGTAGGAAGAGCCCCACAAGGATCATTAAGTCCAACTCCTGGCCCTGCACAGCACCATCCCCAAGGGTCACACCATGCCTGAGAGCATTGTCCAAATGCTTCTGGAACTCTGTCAGGCTTGGTGCTGTGACCACTTCCCCAGGGAGCCTGTTCAGTGCCCAACCACCCTCTGGGTGATGAAACTTTTCCTGACATCCAACCTAAACCTTCCCTGAAACAACTTCAGGCCATTCCCTCAGGTCCTGTCACTCTTTTTCCCCTCACAAGGAAGCTGTAGACTGCAATAAGGTCCCCCCTCAATCTCCTCCAAGCTGAACAGAACAAATTACCTCAGAATATACTTAGGAAGCTTTCTGGCTTGTCGAGTTTTTCTCACAGACTAAACCCTACAGCAGTATGCTGTAGCTTTCATACTCACTGTCTGACAGTTTCCATTTTTCTGATGTCCCAAGTAGGATTTCTCATTGATACCAGCATTCATAAAACTGATATAAAAACAGAATTACTCCAGGAGGCTAAAAAAATAGCCTATATATATTTTTTTTCAGTTGAAAAACAATCCACTTCTAGAAAATACTTCTGTATTGAAGCAGGCTTATACTCATCAGCTGATTCTGTAACTGAAAGTCTAAGAAAAAGTGACTTCTGGGCTAGAAGACAGCACACACATCAACTTCCAGTCAAAACCACAGAGGAGGCAGTGATTATTTTACACAGTATTCAAAGAGTTAGAGAATTCCATCATAAATTAGGATCCCCAGCTCAGCTTGACCCTCAGTCTCTAACCCACGTCTCACAGCTATCAAAACCATGTCCTTGATGGCACTCTCTGGAGCAGGCTGCTCAACCTGCCACTTGGAAAGGAGCAAAGCACAAGCAAGGGAACCTTGTGGATTGTAGACCCACAGCAGCACTTTCTCAAGACCAGATTCTAGAGCCATTTCTATGTTAAATGTTTTAAAAAGACATTGGATACAACCAAGGACTTTCAGATGAAGGGCTGGACCCCAAAAATCCATCCTCCAAAGTGCACAGTTGCACAAGATCACATAGAGACACTTTAACCTCTCAAGAAAAAGGACATTTCAGATACAGTCTCTCTGTTACATAAAAACTGGCTATAACTAATTTGAGGCTCCACTTCTGTTGCCAAACACAGATCCCCACCCAGGCCTAGCCTAACACAATTACTGACTCAAATATAGTTTCTCTGCTGATTGCTTCTTTCACATATACCTGAGCATCTGCTTCCCCAGTTTTTGCCTTGTCACACATTTAGACCATGAATCCCTTGGGAAGGAGCACATTTCTATGTTTGCCTCTATACAATATGGGACTAAACAGGACTCAGGGTTTTAGGCCCTGCTATTAAACAAGCTGTTTTATTTTACAGGATTAAGAGTGTTAAAGGTCAGAAAACATAAACTTCAGTAATTTAAACACTAGACAAGGATGTAAGGTCGGTAAGACGAAACGCAGAAAACAAGCTTAGTTGAAGAGGAAATGAATGGTTTTATGCTACCAGCTATATTTGGTTTTCCTTTATGCAAACTGGCTAATGATTGTGAGAGTTTTACCCTTTTCCCCACTCCTCCTTCTACTCTTTAAAAACAAAACAATCATTTTGTATGGTAAATAATGGGGGTAGGGAAATGTTCTGTGACCTAGTGCTGTGAATGATGAGGAACTAGTTAGAGAGAATTCATTTCCTTTTAAGTATCTTCTAAATATTTAAAATTAATTGCAAAAAGCGTAACAGGAAAAAAAATTATCTGTTCAGATCACCTCCAAGTTGTAACCCTTGTGCCCTCTAGGGCACTCTGCTGCAGCAACAATGCCCACAAAAAGGTCCACCTTCTGTGTGAGCTAGCCTTAGCCTCTCAAGTGTTTATAAAACAGTTGATGGCTACCAGAAATAGCAGTCAGTGAATGAAACAGTACAAAATGACTTCTTAAAAACAAAACAAAGGAAAAAAAACCAAACTAACTAAAAACAAAACAGAAACAGTGAAAACAACAACAGCACAAACAAACTCCAAGGTAGAAATAGGAAGATATGATGAGAATAAAACATGGCACATCATATGCTGACTAATACTGCCAGGAAGCCACCAGGAGTAAGTGAAAGATCTGGCTGACCTTACTGGTTTGAAAAGAAGGGCATTTTGAGGAGGAGCCTAGCAGGATTTAACATAGCTATGTATATTGTTATCAGCCTAGGCAATGGCCAGCAGTTAGAAATCAAAATAGAACATCTTTTGTAAAACTGATAGCATCTATTTTCATTACCTTTCCCTCCTGCCAACACACCCACAAACAACAAGTGCAGGTGTGCTCAAGCAGCACTGGCAACGCCCAAGCTTCCCTGCCTTGAGACCTGCCCACTGCTGCCTCTTGTGCAAAACAGCTGCATGAAAAAGCAAAAATATGAAGAGGCAATGTGGGAGCAGCAACCATCAGGATCTGATAAAAACACAGCTAGATGCCTGGAGGCATGGGAAGAGAGCAGCTGTAAAGAAGTGGAGCAGTTTCTAATGTTGCAATTGCATCAATCCGGGTACTTTCCATTCCAGCTGAAGTATTTACACTGGAACATAACAATTAGCAGGTATTGCCATTGCCAACTGTACTGGAATAGTTTCTTGGCAGTGCAACTACACATATGTAAGACAATTAGCATGTATTTTTCTAGTATGAGCAGAGCAGACTAAATCTGACCTTTTCTCTGCATTTGGAGAAAACAAATGTAGGCAGGTATTTCCATTACTCTGACCATCCTGACTGCCAAAGCAGTTTCTCATCAGATCATAGTCAGACATCATGCTGGCAGGACGCTCTTCCCCTATGCTGAGAAGTGTCACAGCATGCACCTACAAAATCAGATTGATCCCTGCACAGTAGACACACCTCTCAGCTAGGAGACTGCACTCTAGCTTGGATGCTGTTATGAACAATCCAAAGATATAATACACAATTTATTCTATTATAGCACTGTTTCATGTACATGGCAATTAGTGCTGACTGGTACTGTTGTGATCTTGGAACAAAGATCATAATAACTGCACATTTTTGTCAAGTATTACTACTGCAGATTTCCTGAATAAACACTTAACATGTATACCTTTTCAGATGGCACAACACAAATAAAGGTTACAATCAGGGTAGAATACTCCCACTGGTTATTTGCTGAGTAGGCCATACTTTGGTGATTAGCTGATGCCATATTGATGGGTCATCAGGCAAGTATAGTATTTGTTATTTGGGAATTTGATATTCATAGAATCATAGAATGGCTTGGTTTGGAAAGAATCTTAAGGACTATCTAGTTCAAATCCCCCTGCCACGGGCAGGGATGCCACCCATCAGGTTACTCAGGACTCCATCCAACCTGGCTTTGAACACTTTGAAGAATGAGGCATCCACAGCTTCTCTGGGCAACCTGTTCCAGTGCCTCACTATCCTCTGGGTAAAGAATTTCTTCCAAATGCCTCATCTAAATTTCTCTTCTTTCAGTGTAAAAGCATTCTGCCTTGTCCCATCACCATCTACCCATGTAAAAAGTTGCTCTCCTTCATTTTTATAAGCCCCCTTTAAGTACTGGAAAACCACAACAAGGTGTCCACACCTTCTCTTCTCCAGGCTGAACAATTCCACCTTTCATAGCACGTCATCAGAGGAGAGGGCTTCCAACCCTCTGAATCTTTAAATCACTGTCCTTTTTAATCTCCTGAAAAGTGTGGGATTTGGCTAATTAGAAACAATTCTGGTTTAGTGTCACTTGGTTTGTTTTGCCCCTTGCTATGACTGCTCATGTACCTTTGTCATTTAAGGATTCAGTTATCCTGTTATGTATTGCCTTGATGAAGCAAAAACATTTTCTGATATCAAACCTACTTCCTTGGTAATGAAATAAACTACTCTAATGTCAGAACAGAAAGCATCCAAATTTATGAGGCCATAAGTATGAGAGTTGTATAAGCTCCCAGATAACAAGCAAGACATGCTTCTGATCAGTGAGACCCTCCAGATTTTGATTAGTGGACTCATTAGAGCCCCTTTTCTCCCTTGAAAAAACTGTAAGTCTAAATCAGTTTCATGGCTTTACTGAGAAGAAGCCTAAATTATATCACTAAATCCCTACACAAAAACCCAACATCAACTTTCATGTCTTGAATAGCACACAGAACACATCGAAGTCTTCCCTCATTGAAATAAGTAGCCATTGTCTGTACACAGTATCTGTGTCTAATATCACCCAGAAGTTTGACACTTAAGTCATGAAAATGCAAAGTATCAGGCCAGTAAAATCCATGGGCTTGATTCAGCCTGGCCAGGAAGAAAAGGAACAAATCACCTTAAAAAAATACATTATCAGTCTTAACAACTGATGACAGTGTAAGGATTATTTGCATTCAAGCAATGATCATATTTATCTGTAAAAAACAGGGCATTCAATTTGAAAAGGAACAAGCAGAAGGTGGGAATGGCATTTAAACATCCAAAACTGACAGCCATAAGCCACCATTGTAATTAGGCTGTGGCTCAAGAAGTTTTATACAAGTTTTTGATGAGTCTCTGTGTCAACTTCTCTTGTCTTCACAGTTAGCTGTACTAGAAATGCATGCAAGCTGTTCAGTAGGCAAATAATATTCTCAGTGGAGAATAAAAGTGGCTGGTAGACCTGTGCAGCTCCTCAGCTCTGTAAAATAAAGAAAAATAGGACAAGCAACAATAACCTTGGCAATAACCTTGTGCTGGCTGGATAGCATAAGGCTCTTTCTGTCAGACACTGACACTCCTTATTCCCAAATATAGAGCCTGCCTCCCTCAAAACAGGACAGTAAGCTGCACCAGAAAAAGCACTTGCACAGTTTGGGATTTTTTTCCTTTCAGAGCAGCACAGATAGGAAGGACTGCAGGGTGACTCAAAGTCAATCCACAGGTCATACTCTGTCAGCAGGATGGCACAACCAGGTATCTCACTAGGGCTGGACTGCAAGATGTCTGAAGCACAGGAACAACACCTCACTGCTGCATTTTAATAAAGTGTGAACAAAAAGACTGAAGTCAATCCAGCTAGCAAACAACAGACAGACTAAAATAGCTCATTTGGTAGGATCTGCTTCCTATAAGGGATCATATTACAATATTTCCTCAGTTTAGTTCATTTATTTTAAATTATATATGTCAATTGAGTTATTCCCTGAAGCACATTTAAAATAAATTTCCAGGTTAAGATTCAGACAGGAAAAATGAAATTAGATTTCAGTCCAGCTCTAAGTATTGGTCTCAGTGAAGATTTGAGCACACTGTGCTCTCCACAGACCATGATAGAATAAGAGAATAGTCTGGCTTGGAAGGAATCCTTAAAGGTCATCAAGCCCATTCCCCCTGCAATAAGCAGGGACATCTTCAAGTAGATCAGGTTGTTCAGATATTTCTAGGCCCAGGATGTTTTGGCTTCCCCTGCTCCCCAAGCCTGCACCTGTTCTGAGTCCCTCTGGTCCCAGAACAATGGGTTTGAGTCAGGAAAATGCTCAGGGAAAAACCCACAGGATTTGAAGTGTTCTCTGTATTTTAAGACAGTTCTTACAGATTATATCATCCAATAGTAGTGATTAGCCTGCACAGTGTGTGGCTAAGTTATGTTCCTTGTCTTTTTTCCTTTACATGGTTTCCCTGTTATTCTCTCTCCCCCTCTAGCATGGGCTGCTAATTTTTTCTACTGTATGTTTACTAGTTTTCTAAATTTCTAAATATGGTTCCTCTCAACTCTACCACCCCTCCTACAGTTTTTCTGTGCCTCTTTTACATTATCTGTCATCTAGATCAATTATTCCTCTGGCTCCACGCCTCAGTAACACATAAACTCATGGAATGGTTTGGGTTCAAAGAGAGTTTAAAGGTCATCTCATCCACCCGCCCTGCAATGAGCATGGGCATTGCCCTTCCTCCCTCCAGTCTAGGCACATCTGAGCCTTTGTCAGACCCAGCACATGCTGAGGACAGTCTCTGAAATCTTCTGAGAGGTGTGAATGCCTACTTAGCACAGAAGGCAAACTGCTCCTCCTGTTAGGAGAAGCTTGTCAAGTGCTAGAGCTCTCTAAGGTTATTCCCACCCCACATTCTCTATATTTCCTCTGCACATATTTCTGTGCAAACACTTTCTCTTCCCACACTTGCTTCTGTGCATATGTCTCCTAGCTGGTTAGAATTTGGCATCTTTGTAAGACCTTGTTAGCAAAAAAACACCAACAAAGTAAATTGTGTTTGTGTTACTAGTGAGGCAGACAGACTTAATTTTGATGAACAAGGATTTCTGCCCATTGCAAAGAGACAGGCAGCTCAGGGCAGTACCCTCAGAATGGACAGGTTTCACTGAGGAGTGCAAAGCCCAGCAAACTGATGGGGAGGACACTGGCAGGATCGAGTCTGAAAGATGTCTCTACTGGAACAAGTCATGAGAAAGAGGTGCCTCAGGCCCCTGGGAGAGACATCATTCAGGCTCATCAGCCCAGATAATACCTGTGTGGGAAAAAGCTCCTTACTTGCTAAGGTAATCTGGAGTGGGAAAGGATGGAGGAAAGTAAAAAGCCAAACAACAGAAGCATCAGGGTGTGTGGGATGCAAACTCCAAACAAACTAAAAAAAGACTGGATTAAAAATAAAGATACAAAGTCAGAATTTATCTGTTTGAGATCTACTAGAGAAGCTATTTTTATATGGTATCCCTCAGCTTTCTGCCTCTGCTCCTGGAGGTGTCTAAAAGGAATTTAAAAATAAAAATCAAGACAGAAGAAAAAATACATCATGAACAAAAATAAGACTGACCTTTTTCCATTTCCATGTAAACTTCCAAGAATATTGAGAAAGGGGACAAACCATTTTTATGACTCAAAAATATTTCTTCTTCCCTTTTCATGACATTATCTCATTTGCCTTTTGTTTACTCATAACACAGCCACAGTTTAAATAGACAATATGACCTATGTTATTACATAATTTAAAGTCAGGTACCTTGTATTTCTCAAATCTGATAAAGAAAAGCAGACTTCTCTGAAAGCATCCTGTGGCTTGAAACACAAGGTTGTGAGTTTGGAGTCAGACATTATTCTTGTTATCTTCACCAAGATCTCACACTTTAAAGGGAAGTCCCATCTCATTCTCTTAGCAGGTGCCATCATAAATGTAATTAACAACCTCCCCTTTTTCAGCATTTGTTTTAGTGATGTGATTTATGGCCTGCTCTCCTCAAACTAAGACTAATTACTACCTCCTTCCATTGTGGGATTTTTTCCCCACTTCTTTTTAAGAAGTTGGTTTTTTGTATCATACTGCTTTAAAGGAAGAAAGTCAGTCTTTCATAACATCAGGTTTTCCTTGTCTCTCCGTGAACACTTATTTAATACATTGCAAGCACATTATATCTAGACTATCTTTGGCATGGTCAGCTACAGGTCTGCTGGGGTGGCTGAGGTAAACACACAAAGTTGGGCCTCTTCCATCTCTTTCACTGAAGAAAAGAATCAGAACTTTAAATGAAACAAGCACTGATACTGAATATGCAAACTACAAGGCTATTCTACACTGTCATGCTGCAAGAATCTGATTATTTTGTAGAAACTGGTACAAGCTCATCCACAGAGACACACTTTAGGAGATTCAGCAGCTACTAAAAGCTGAAAAATTCAAGTTCAAAATTTGGGAGAGTAAAAAAATTTTATTCTAGGCCTCCTTCATTCCTTTTACCTCAACAGCTCCATCTCACTCCTGCAAACACTCCAAGTGTTCCAGCTCACATCTAAAAAAGCTTCTAAAAAATCTCTACTTAACATTTTTGCAGAGCTTTAATGCCAGTTGCTGTATTAGTGTTCAGGATTAAGTAACTGCATAATAACTAGTGACAGACATTTACAGGCCTTCAGAAATTTCATGGTCAAGAAAGAATAATATCTAGGATTAATGGCAGTTTGATCTGAATTCTGAGAATCTGCATGTTAAGGCCAAGGATTTCACTGCCACTTTAGACAGGCAGCCTTTTTTCATGGGGAAAGTATTCTAAAAGAGACCATTCCACATCATGTCATGTTTATCCAAAATTATCTAGTCAATTTAGCAGCACAACATATCTGACAGAATAAACATTTCATAAGGATGCAATGTTTCTAAATTCAGTATCAGTTAACATCATCATCCATGATTTGAAGTTTCTAATGCTCTTTTTGTTGCACTTGCTTCATTCACACTGCTCCAGACAGCACCTTATTAGTACTATTTATCCATCAATGCAACTGTGAACATCACACAATACACAAGTCTTTAGAGCTCGGTATCTAAAACAAGACAAGTAGGATTCAACCATGCTTTTTCATGGTATAACAGCAATTTGTTCCTCAGAATTATTTTCCAGCTTGACTTGAAAGATTATTATAAATGGAACAGGAGGGCAATGGAAAAAAAAAGCCAGTGTTCAGACAGTGACATTGTAAAACTATATTCCTATTTCAGGGACGTGAAATAATTCATAAGATAATACAGCATACACTGTTTTCCATATGTAATAATTTATTCATGCCAGAGGACAGACCCAGTTGTAACTAATCAGTGGAAAAGCTTAATGCAGTAGCTGCAGAGATAATTCCAACAGCAGCTTTAATTAAAACAAAAACAAAAAAACAAACAAATAAAAAGAACAAAAAAAAAAAACCACAGCAACAACAAAAATTCAAATAAACCCTCACCACACAGACCAAAAAAGGAAAGTGCTTTCTGTGAAAACTACAACAGTAATTTCAGTTTATAGTTGCTTTCTATGACGATCACAAACGTCTTTACAAGAGAATAAAGACCAGCAATTAGGACTTCCCAGTGCTTAAAACCTATAAGCAATATTTTTTGCTTTTTAAAAAAATCACAAAACTTGTAAATAAAATCCCTGAGTAGGAAATCTGTCAGATAAAAGTATGCAGAAGCACCCTGACTTGAAGTGCCCACTCTCAGCTAAAAGCAACATTTGTTGTCAGAGCTGGTCTACATAGAAATCAGAACTTGTTTCACCAAACCTATAGACTTTAAAGGCAAGCCAAAGGCTGTGTGGGCATTTCAGTAGGCAATCTCTTCAGATGAAAAACCCTGTATCAGAATTCCTGCTATGATGCTGCTGAGGTGTGTGGGGTGAGAACACACGGTGCACAATCAGCAGAGATGTGGAAGGGAGACTGCATTTCAGGGAGAGAGCAGCACCAAGAGAAAGGAAGCAAAGCAGCTGGCTTAAAACCATCCCAACAAGCACTCAGCTACATCAAGCTAGCTACTCCTGATAGAAATTTCTGCTCCATAACACTTCATGTGCTCACAAAGACAGAAAGCATAGGTATGAGCAGCTATGCCCTAGGCTAAAACCAGCTGCTGAATGGCTGTAGGCCCTTAGAGGCTCCAAGAATGAGACTTCTGACATCAGGTATTTATTTCAGTGCTAACACCAGAGGTACTCAGATTTTAGAGAGGAAATGTTTTGATTTACATATCTACTAGCATAATTGCCAGTGTGCAGTTCAGGCCTTGCCTGAGAAGAATAAATCAATACTACTTTCCTTGGATGTTTTGTAAATAAATTACTCTAGAAAATACCCTGACCTTGCTTCATCAATTTCTGTTTTATGGGAAGTGACTTGCTGTTCTTAGGCATTGGCAAAAGTATGCAAGGTTGTAGAGTATCTTAAGAGAAAAAGAAAGAGCCTGAATAAAAATGGACAAAACATATTAAACAACGTGCCCTGACTTACTAACTTAAAAAAAGATAGCCACGACCCATAAAGAATTTTGGAGGGTTCAGGGCTTTTGTATGTTTAGATCAAGGACTTCAGTTTAGGTCCAGACCAGGAATGTTCTCAAGGGTCCAAATTAGCAAACCATTTCTTCTCATAATAGAAGACTTTGGCATAAGAACCATATAATAGATAGTTTTTAAAATCTTCCTAGGTCAGGCAATTGTGTAGCAAAACACAGACAGGTTGCTAGTTCTAGTCAAACTCTGGAATTTCACTGTAGTAAAATGGAGGTGCAACATACTGCTTATAATAAAATTCCCATCCCAGGAATTTGTCTGTGCCTCACTAAGAGATAGTTCCACAAAAATGTCACCTCAGTGCTCAGCAGCTGTCACAGGGTCAAGTGAGTGGAAACAAGAATATATTAGGAAAGAATAAACCTGTTTCTTTCAGGTTTTAGACACCTTGAGAACTCTGCATTTGTGGTTCCCACATTTCATTTGGATAGGACATTAAAAGGCAAAAAGACTCAGAGAACACCACAAGGACAGTTCATAGGCACAAAACAATGCCAGTATGGGTAACATTTAAATAGATGAGCACTGAAGGGACACTACAGGACATGATAATAATTGGACATGATGGTCACTACCTCTTCTAATACAGGAACTACAAGGCATCAAATACAGTAAAAAACAGGTTCAAGTCAAACAAAAGCAGGTGAGATTCTTCACATAGGCAAGGCTGGTCTGTGAAAGTACTCAGTAAAGGGTGTGGTAGATGCTAGCAGTTTACTGTTTCAAAAAACAGCTGGCCAACTTCATGGTGGAGAACTTCACCAATAGTGTCAAATGGAAAAAAATATGGAAAAAAAAGCCCAACCAAACAACAAACCAACAACCCATACCAAATACACTGACTTAGAATTATCCAAATCATAAAATTGCTTAGGAAAGTATTCTGGGAGAACATCACTATCTAAGAATTGTTAAATTCTTCCCCAGATTTTTCCCCAATTAACCACTGCCAATGTAAGACAACAACCTACAAAGACCTTGAACAGTATTCCATCCATTCTGGTGTAGACATTTTTCTTTTTAGCTAACAAAACCCTTCTAAACATGAGCATCATTTTCAATGCAATTGCTCATATATTAATTTCGTAATGCTTCACTCACTCTTTCTCTCCCTTGCCTTCCCTTTCTCTCTTTTCAGATTAAGGAAAATCCAGATGGGGTGCAGGTGCTGCAAAATGATACAAAGGTACAATAGAACAAGAGCTGTTTAGATAGAATAAAAGAAAAGCATTAAACCATGTGTCTGTGCTCCTTCACACCTGTTGCTTTAATTAGCCACTGTAAAAGGTTGGAGTTTTCTCAAAGTTTACAGCATCTTTAAGCACAAGCATACAAATTTCCTATGAAAGTCCTTTTAATTTACTGTAATTAAAGTCCATTTCTGTAATTCCTATGCCACAAAAGGAATTTTGTTGCATTGAAAACTCTTCTTTAGTAAAGTTTTTTCTCATTTAGGTAGCATGAGCTTCCCTCAATTCAGAACAAGGAGCACATACTTTGTTAGATCCTCCCTCTCTCCCAAGCAATGAAAATGAACTACAGTTCTTTGCTTCCATCATAGCTGTTAAATGTAGTTAGTTGGGGGAAGAATTCAAATATTAAAAGTCTCCCTGGAGAGGAGGACTAGCTAGTTTTATACAGACCACATTTCAGTCCCATTTGAGGGTTATTACTTCTCTTGGCCACTTCTGTAGAACAGGTAAAGAAGTGGGGAGAAAATGGTGCTGTGAGAGTAAAAAGCAAGATGATAAAGAAAAGAGAGAGACCCTGGAAGAGATAAGTCAAGGAAACTATAGAGCAAGAGAAAGAAAATAAATCAGGAAGAAAAAAAAATTTAAAGACTTGAAAGAAGAACACTAGGAAAAAATGGGAGATATTTTAGCAACTACATGAGGACATATTAATTAACAATCCATGTGATGACTGATTGGTTAATCAGGTCCCCAGATAAAACAAAAAATAAGGCTGGAAACAAGCAATGACCAGCACAGTTCTCCAACATCCTCCTTATGCTCCTGGTGAATCTCACTACAGGGCTTAGTTCTGATCAGTCCAGGAGACAGCAGCTGACAGTAGAGTTCAGCATTTCCATTCAGTTTCACTTTTTCTCAGGACCCAAGGTAAAGTTCAGTGACACTCCTCCCTCAAGACCTTCAGCTTAAAAAGGAAGCTTAATCTTTCTTTTACTAATTATGTTGATTAACATCATAAATAACATTTCCTTTACAAATTTTCCTTACTCCAGCTATATTTTTGATCCAGAAGAAGTACAATCATCTGGATGCATTCATGAAGTAAACAGCTATAAACACAATGAACAAGGCAGCAGAAAATCCAAATTCAAAGAGAATAATGAAAATGAAGTACCCAAAAATGAACACCAGAAGGATGAGGCAAATAAAACAGAACATAAAAATCCAGTAAACAGTACAACAGAAACTCTCTGGAATCACAGAGGCAATGATTCTCAAGATGACGGCCTCGTGAACTGTGCTGCAAAGCTTGATGTTACAGTCAATGGTGGAAACTCCTGTGCTCAGCACTCCATGCTCAACCCCAGCATAAGCCCAGTGAAAGAAACCAGTGAAAAGGGAACTTCCAGCCAGTCAGAGGCTTCTTCAGCCAGCAACAGAGACTTTTACACCAAATCAAATAGGTCTGGACAAGAACTTGACCTAGAGACAGGCAGTCAGATCAAGGCAGCCACCAGTGAGCCTAACAGTATTCCAGACTCCCAGTCTGCAGAATGCAGCATCTTTCTCAAAGGAAACTCAATATTGGAGATAGAAAACAATGCCATAAGACTGCCAGATATTGATTATCCCCAAAATGGCAATCAAACTGGGAAGTATGTTGAAAAAGACACCTTTTCAGTCAACTGTGCAAATTCAGACCAAAACACTGGTGCTTCAGCAATAGAGGAGCAGGACTTTTGTGTAACCCCAGCTTTGTCTGTGACAGAGAGCAGTATTGAACCTTTTAAAACTGACTCTGCAAGTCTGAGTGAGAGCCTTACTGGTGCCATCACTGCAGTGGCTGTTACCAAAGTCGCACAGGCCAATCACAAAGATGTCAATGGAGGAATTGAGGAGGAAGACGCAGAAGTGGCAGCAGCTCTGGCTGCACTGGAAGCTGCAACAGCAGGAGAAGAGCTGGAAGATGATGATGAGTACTAAATGGTTTCTTTCTAATACACTGGGTAAGATCCAGATGTTATTTCTGGATCTATATGAACAGATAAACAGCACACATGGAGAGCTGTTAGGAACAGCATATATAAAAGGAGTTGGGACTAAGCCTCTGTCCCTTCAGCTGTTTTATACAGCCTTTTAATTTCTACTGCCTGAGGTAGGGAAGTGCTCCCTTGACTAATGGTACTACTCTCCTGCCAAAACAGGAGGGCAAAGCACCATTTCTTCCACACAGAATATTCAGTTGTACACCCACCTCATCTGGACTCACACAAGTGTTTCCTTTGTTTCCTCATGAGGGTCTGTGCAAACTGCATGTTCCAGGTTCAGAGAACTTCCATTATTTAAAACAGGAGTATTGAAGCCATGGAGTTAGAAACCACAGATTTTCATCATTAGCAGAAAAAAAACCTACATAAATGTGCCAAAGTTCTATGATCTACTGAAATGTGAAATAGGGAAGGCAGCTTGGATTGAACCTTACAGTGGCTATGGTTCCATATGGGTTAAGCCTAAATCTGTGCACCTGCACCTGACATTAGAATGATAGTATCATTTCTCCCTACACACCTCCCCTCAACTGTGTTTGATACCCCAAGTGTTGCTGCTTCAGTTCCTTAAAACAGCAGAAGCCCAGCCAAATCCAAGAGAGTGGGTAACTTTCTGTTAGTTTAATGTGCTAACGTAGCTCAAGTAAGAATTGCACACACACTATCAGAGAGGCCAGAGAGAGATCAAAACTCAGTCCCTACCAGTTTGGATAAATTAAAACTGTTGTAAAACTACAGCCTGAAACCTTTGAACTCCACTAAATTTTCCAGGAGCATGTTACCTATCTTATCAATACAGTTTTCAAACAGGTTGTGTCTCAAACATCCCCAGCAAGATGTGTTTTGTTTATACAAAACCAGCAAGAGCCAATGTGGATCCCTCCTTGGCTCTGCTATAGTCTCTAAATTTACAGCAGGAAAGGGACCGAGCTTCCAAACTGGATTAAGTGTAAGATCTGAAAATAGTTGCGTTCTTGGAGGGCTTGCATTTCTAATGGGAGAAAACAAAGGAGGTAGAGACAAATTTGGTGCTGCCAATTCAGCAAAAGCATGGTTGAAATAGAAAGTGCTTGACATTTTATACTGAAATTCTGTGGTTTCCAAGTTTTTGTTATAAACTCCTAATAAACTTTTTAACCATATAAAAATAATCTGGTGGCCTTTGTACTTGTCACATTTTCTGGATATAAAAGTTACATTAAAGAAGTTCAGTAATATACAGCCCCCATTAGATACATGAAAAGCACCAACAATGTACTTGCCTACAGTACATGCTGATTTCAATTTCTCAAAACATTCAAAATACTCCTAGGAGCAATTAAAACAACCTAGGCTCAGCTTCTAGAGAACTATATTCAGCTACAAGCAAGAGTCACAACACTGTATCTGCAAAATAAAAAAGCTTTATATGTTTTTAAAGTATTGTAGTACTGTTGATTTCTCTACCACTCTTCTATTTCAATAGGTCCTTCTAAGCCTCTTCATAAGTGCATACAAGTTTTACATGCACATTTGTCTTTCAAAGAGTACAACGATACTGAAAGTCAGTGACAGTGTTGGCACACTGCCAATAACAAGTTATGCTGAGAGTGTCACTGTCCCTGCCCACCACCCTGGGGCTCCCCCTGCCCTGCCTGGGGCCCAGGACCCCCAGGGGGGGAACACCCTGCCAGCCTGGCCATGGGCCCTGCTGGAGATGCCTGTGCTGGGGCTGTCCTGGTGCCCATGGCTGCTCCACGTCCTGGCTGGGGCAGCAGGACACACTCTGGCTGTGGGATCCAGCCTTGGGGATCCTCCCCAGGGAGCCCTCACTGCTCCCCATATCCCAGCCCCAGGGAGCCCTCACTGCTCCCCACATTCCAGCCCCAGGGAGCCAGCAGCCCCTTGCTGCACTGTGACATGAACCATGAAAAACAATTCAAGTAAAAAAGATGTTAAAGAAAGAAATGCAACAAACATCCCAGAAAACTTACCTGATTTTTTTAATATCCACTCAATCAGATATTTTTTAACTGAGCTCCAGCTCAAATTTCAAGTGCAAATCACAGCAAGTTTCTCACCTTGCTCCCCAAGCATTAAATATATTAGAGGAAAGCCCCTGGTCAGACACAGCCCAGACAACCCAAACCAAGCAGCTCTTCCATGGGCAACTGCCCACAACCATGGGCCACCAGGCTGAAACCCTCTGCAAGAGAGCAGCTGAGCCACAGACAGTGCGTGCCTTGCAGCCCAAGTTGCCATTGTCATAAATACCAGAGGCAAAACCCAGCACAAAGCAAGTCTATCCACTGCTTTGGAAATAACTGGTCGGTATTCTCTCACACAAAAAAAGAGGAAAAAATAAAAAGTCAGGCATCTGTGTATCTCAAACCTACATCATATGGAAAGCTTCCATAAAATAAACCTACAAGGTAACACCAACATTCAGACTTCTCTCATCTGCTAAGTAAAAAAGCCCTATTATTATTTTTAAAAAATTATTATTAAAAAAAAAAGGAAAAAAAAACCAAATCAATATTTGTATGCATTTTATATTTACACATATGTTTATACGCCTTCAACTCTACCACTGAGTGTCAGAAATTCTTAGCCATTTTTCAGACTACGGTACAATTTTCACAATAAATGTGAAAGAATCACCTATATAAGAAATAATTTTTAAATGCATCACACAATTAGATTTTAAATAATGATGGGAGAACCAAATCTTACTCAGTCTATCAGATGTTGATTCAAATAAAAACAAACACTGTTAGCTTGAAGAATCCATTTTGCTCAGGTAATTGTGAGAGTAAAATTCAGTACTTTGAGAAAACAGAAAATCACAGAGAAAAAATACTACTAGAAGCAAGAGTAAACTGTATTTTAAGACAGACACTGTAACTTCAGGTACCAATATGCTTTCTATATTCAGAGGAGTCTTATGAAGTATCATTTAAACCTTTCTGTTTTCCTTTGATACAAAAGGAACTAATCTGCCAATATCTACTATTATTAATGATTCTATACTTGATGTAATCCTTTAGAGGTGAGTGTGAAGACATATGTAGCAACAAAGAACAGGCAAAAGGATGGGAAACTATGACAAGAGCTGGTATTTCTATGAAAGCTTTTGCATCTCAGAAGCTCATGTTTTATTTGCTATTCTTCCAAGTCAGTAACACAGTTCAAAGGGAATTTGCAATCTTTCATATATAAGCAAAGAGACATTGAGGAGGACTAAGTTTAGCACCTCCGCATTTAGCAGTAGGTCATCCCTGGATTATTAAAAAAATTCAGATCACTGCAGAGATCCCACATCTGATAACAGGAGTGGAAAACAGCCCAGTCTGCCCTCAAGGAAGTTAATTATTTCCTAGAGAAAACGCAGCAAGAGTAGAACCCAAAACTGAACACTGCAGAATTCTTCAGCTCAGCAAACAAAGTTCTAACAAGTAAGCAAGAATCTGGAAATAGATAAATTCCACAAAGACGGAGGTTTTTCCTCCCTTTTAAAGAACAAAGGTAATTGTCTGGGGCAAGTGTTGCTATGGAGACTTCCCATTAAAAACTGAAATTCAGAAATAGAATGTCTTATTTTCTAAAAGGTATTCCAGATCTGATTGTTTAAGTAAAGTATCATTTTTCTCATCATTTGAAGGGTGAAACAAGAAACACTGACTTGGAAATAAAAATTTTTTAAATTCATCTTGACCTTACACTATATTTGTAGTTCCAATTCCCTAAATGTGATTTAGTTTTCCAAAAGATTAATTCTTACCAATGTATCTCATTTTGCTAAATGAAAATGTAATATCTCAACATTCATTAAGATCTGTGTATGTTGTATTTCATGTATTTATTCAAATGCCTATATTATACATTTTAATTACATTGAAACAATGAATCTTAATAGATTATTTCTCTGGAACTTGGGTATCTCTCCTTGCATGTAGATGAAAATTGGAATCCACTAAATTGCACAAGAGCATCACTTCAAAATTAAATGTATTAAAACTTCTTTAACATGCTGAATAGACAAGGAAGTTAATTTATGAAAGTCATTCTACATTAAAAACTAATTTATTTTTAAACAATTCTGTTGATAAAACTTCCTTTCAGACATTGTCCTACATTTTAGAACACAGACATCACAAAATGTTTAAGAGTAACTGTTAAAAGCAGATGAAAATTTTTTTCATTGGTCTTTTCAGCATGAAATGCCCTTGGCAGAGACTTGTTTTTCCTTACCATCATGAAATCAAAACAGAAACTCCTCAGCTTATTCCCTTGGCCAATTTTTTCAAATTTCATGCATTGGCATACATTGCTAGAGACATTAATCTTAGAACTCCCTCCTCTGTTAACAATTTTACTTGGCATCGTAGGGGGGTTTGTTTCTAAGTTTTCCTTCATCTTGAACCTTCACAATCCTAAACTTCAGATCAGACAATCCTTGAACCTAACTAGTTGAGTAAATAGTAAACAGGAAATACTGCCTGCCCCTAAAATGGTACTAGTGCTGACCACTTCTGCAAATTCTGTCCCACCTACTTTGGGACTTTTTCAATTTCAAACTATGAACTGTTGAAAGTTTTGAAGAATCTAAATGTGCATCTTGGACTCTATAATAAAAATTGAAATAAGTTATAGCAATTTAATGCCTTAACATAAGCAGCAATAACTTTTTAAGTGTTTTATTTTTAAATTATATTTTAACTTTTTTAAAATGGTTTAGTCCAATTTCACAACAGAATTCATTACATGTAGCTACTCCCCCACTCCCTCCCACTTTCTTCTTTAGTCAGAGAAAACAAATATTCCCTTGTACAACTTGGTTTGGAAAACAGGTTTCTCTCAAAGAAGCAGGAAAAACATCACCTCTCTTGATTTTGTTTCTAATCCAATTGTTGAAGTACACATCCCAAGCAGTCACCTCACAGTGATTGTGATCAAAACTATCGAGGTTGTATCATTTGCTCTGAATCTTGACTGAAACTATTATAAAGAGGATTGAACAGGTTTTTGCTTTAATTCATGGTTCAATTACTATGCACTAACAACTGAGAAGCCTTTCATTCTTTCACAAAACAAAAAACCTCAGAAGTCTTTCAGGAAATACAGCATCCCAGTATTATGTCAGGTTGAAAACAACTTAAGTACTCAACCAATGCCACAATAAAACCATGTCACATGAAGACAGCAGTTTAAGTCATTTATTTGCTCATTAAGCTCCCTTCTGTTTACTCTGAGCAGGAGATTACCTTGATTATTATGAGGGTGCAGAAGCAGAAAGAAGAAAGGCAACACCCTTATTCACTTAACCTCAAGCATGGTCAGATCTTCAACAATCTGTGATCACACATCCTGTCCCTCCCTGCTCTTAATATCTGGAGCCAGTACCTAGTAATTTACCTGGACTTATGCAAAATGAAAGGAAGCTAAGTGACAAAGGCAAGATAACCAGAGCAAAATGAATGTATGAATGAGATTAAAACTCTGTTTAGGTATTTGAGGACAAACCACATGGATCCAGTCAAGAATTAATAACTTAGGTTGTTTCCATCTCACATCTCTTTAGTTCTTATTTGAGATCCTTTTCCAGAAACAATGTATTAAATAATTTAGTGGCAATCCTCAGATTAGCTGTTTCCTAAAATCTTCAGGAAAAAAAAAGACCCGTGTAAATATCCTTAATTTCAATTATCCTGGTTTCAGCCAGGATAGAGTTAATTTCTTCTCAGTAGCTGTTTTAGTGCTGTGTTTTGGATTCAGGATAAGAATGGCATTGACAACACACTGATGTTTTGGGTTTTTGGGAAGTCATGTTTATCCTTAGTGAAGGACTTTTTTTCTTGTTTCATACTCTGCCAGTGAAGAGGTGCACAACAGAAACTGGGAGCAGAGCTGGGACAGGTGGCCTGAACTGACCAAAGGGATATTCCACCCATAGAACACCATGTCCACTGGGGAGACATTTGGGGTGATGGTGTTTGTATTCCCAAGACACTGCTACACATGATGGGGCGCTGCCCTCCAGGGGATGGCTGAACACCTGCCTGCCCATGGGAATGAATTAATTCCTTGGTTTTACTTTGCTTGTGTGCACGGCTTCTGCTTCCCCTACTAAACTGTCTTCATCACAACCCACGAGTTTTGCAGTGTTTACCCTTGCAATTCTCTCCCCCAGTGCCACTGGTGCAGGAGTGAGCAAGTGGCTGCCCGGGGCTTGGCTGCTGGCTGGGGTTGAACCATGACGTCACTACAAGATGCACGACAGAAATTGCTGTGGCCAGAAGTGGTACAGGTTTCTCTGGAATCAGTCTCCAGAACAGATGAAATATTACAGTTTTTAATGCCACAGTTTCAGTTTGGTATGTAAAAGTAATACAGGGGTTAATCTATAAAGTATACATCATACATTACCAGAACAATGCCAGTCTGGTTTTGGTCACCTTTTACTCATTAATCTGCTGTTTACATAGCCTTACAATAAAAACTCATCCAGTTAGCATCTGCAGAAAAACAACCATATTAGAGATCCAGCATTAATCAAAATCAAGACAAGTCATCAAAAGCCTTACAAAAGAATACACATTCTCCACCCTGACTGGGAATTGCTTTTCCAGATTCAGGCATGAGTGTTAATTACCAGGCGATGCACGCTGCTATTGTTTTGACATACGACACACAGATCCTGTTCTTCCTCATTGCTTTGATTAAAAATTTGGCTCAGAGAGAAGTTTACATTGTTCCTTTTAATAACTGCAGCAGCTACTTCCAGGCCACTGCAGGGCAGGAGAGGGGCTGAGTTGCTGGGTCCTGACTAGCCATAGCTCTGCTCCAGCCCCAGGAGGCATTTCAGATCTCCCATTACATCGGGACTTTTTCAAACTTCATGGTTTAATTTTTTTTTTACACTGACCCACTCCGACCGAATATGAATTATCAATAAAAGCTTCATAGCACCCCCTGCTGCCAGAAAGTATGTACTTCAGTTACTCTACACGAAATCTGCTTGCACCTGACAGAGAACATTGCATTCCTGTCTCTCTATGCATGCTTGTGTGTAGAGTACTTTGAAAATAGCATTTGGGAAATATTAGGGGTATTTTATTTAAGGCTCTCCTAAGATTGCTGCTTTGCTTGGATAATTATTCTTACTGTAAATCAATATTGAAGACCAATCATCAAATACTATTTTAATATGGTAATTTCAAAATACTAACTTATTCAATATGAAACTCAAAACACATCATTACCTGAGTATTTAACTGGATATCTAAAGACCCACGGAGTAAAAATCAATTTTTCAGAACAGTTCAGAGACTAGAGTTCATCTCAAACTGCTTCTGCCCTATCACTACTATTTTTCAGCCCATCTTCCCAAGTCTTTCACACTCCTATTGCTGCCTCTTCTCTGAACCTGCCCTCCCCAGCAGTGCCTCTCCAAACCTGCCCCTCTGCACCAAGTACCAGCTAGGTTTGTTGGTTGTTCTGCTGCTGCTGTTCTGCTCTGTGCTGACAGCTATGAAGACTGTACTGAATCCAATGCTCTCTATTCCCCAGGACCGTTTCAAGACCACCATCAGCACAATCGTGCCTCTGATCTGCCTCTGCTGCACATCTGACAATTCTGCAGCCCAGAAGAGACAGGACTGGGACGACTGACTGCAAACAGGCAAGGAAAGGACAGCTAACAACGGAAGGGGGCACCAGAGGATTTACACATATAAAACTGAGGGGTTACACTGGTAGGAAAATGCATTTGCTAATACATCCTCCTTTGTATTGTAGCTGCAGCTACACTGGATGCCATTGCATCTCTGCAGCGCTAGAGGCTGCCCAGATATAATTTGAGAGGTGTTTCAGGCCTACTCAGCTGAAGACTGGCACAGGCCCACACGAGGCCTGACACACAGAAACAGATGGCCAAGCACTACCCACATAACTGGCTCTGCACTAAGACCATGCCACAGGGAACCTGGCTTCATTTATCTAAACTTAGTAGCAAAATATACCACCAGCCCACTCTTTCCTCCAGATAATTTGGGAGCTACAGGTAATTTGGAGGCTGCTAACTGTAACAGCACAGAGCTTTCAGACCTTGCTACTCATATCTGTTTGAAGGCTTCTGCCGCTTTCTTGTTTCCAGCACTACAGGCCTGGCATCTCTCCTACCTTTTCTTTGAAAATTAGAGGAACAGATTCCTACTTCCCCAAACTGTTCAGTTTCCTTTTCCTTATCCTGCTCCAGCCCTACAGATCCTTTTATCAGTTTTGCCTCAGCAGAGGACCTTAACCTGCCAGGAAGGCAGCTCCAAGGCTGACAGGCTGCCTTCCAGCTCTGTGCAACGGTAGCTCCAGAATCAGCCAGACCCCTCAGAGAGGGTAAAGGGAGCATCCAAAACAAGAGAGAACATCAAATCATGTCTTGAATAAACAGATCAGCAGCACCTTAGTGCAGACCCCCTACCACTGCAAAAGAAAATTTAAAATTTAAAATTAAAAAATAAATCAACAAGAAGTGGAAATTTCAGATGCCAGTACTTTGAATCTTACCTCCCTCAAATGAAATCCCAAAATACAGGATTTCACAAAACACTGAGAAAAAAATTAAATCCATCTTTATTCATCCAAGTCTTACATGCTGTTCATTAATATTAGATAGCCAAGACTTAACCACTCTTTTCTTGTTTACTCATTAGCAGTAGCATTATTCACTTAGCAGTGAAAAGAAAAGAACAAGCCTAAAGTGCACAGAAACCCTAAATTAATAGATACAAATTGATTCACACTTCAAACTACCGGTCACAGGTGGGAGTCCTCAACAACCACTAAACAGCCAGGAAACTTAATTCCTTACCAGAGACAGTCTCACATTCCAACCCAGTAGGCACTTTCAGCATTACCAAGCCAGAACACACCATATGTTCTCCTCTCTTCCAGACAGGGCTAATCTCATAAAAACGGATCTTTGTAACCCACAGGATTTTGTATTAGTATGCAGTTAAGTACAAGCTCAATTCATTTGTAGGGGGGAACTGTGCAGGAATCCTGGAGTCTGGGGCCACTTCTACAGACAGGGCACGGCTGCCACATCCAGCTGCAGACTGAGGACACAGCAGAACACTCCTGCTTTAGCACTCCCCCAGAACGAGAGCAGCTGGCTCAAGTAACACTTTCACCAAGCGACACACAACACGTGTGGGAGTACAGGGATCATACAAGGTACCAATTTCATCAAAGTTTCTGTACATGTGAGAAACAGGGATACAGTGCAGAAAGAAAATGGCAATGAGAAACCAGGTACACTATGGTATGCTTTTCAACTGAGACTGATTTATAAAGAGATTCAGAAGCAAAAGAATCCTTACCTTAATCTTTACCGTGTTTCAAAAATACATTGCACACAGGCTCTGTGTTCTTTACAAGTAAAATCAGATGTTTTTAAACATAGAAGTAGCTCCCTAGACAGTTTTGCTACAGCAGCATAAGGTAAGATCCTGAATTTTGGAATAATGCTTTACTAAAAAAGGAAGTGCCTGCACTGGGGAAAAGTAACAGAAGAATTAATCCATGTAAAAAAGCCAAAATCCATTTGAAAAAAATTATTTGTGTTTCTTCTGAGGACTTGTCTACGTCAGTCCAGTTATAATAGAATTTCTCAAATTTTAATACATCAATACTCTTGTATTTCAATATATGCACATATTATCTAATAAAAACTGTGTACTACACATAACTCTTATAGAAGAAAAAAGTAACAAAAAAAAAATTCCTGAAAATGAGACTCACATAGTGTGTTGAATTTCAGCAGCAGCAGTGTCTCAATTCTGTCTGAAAATTAAGGCTTGAAAGGACTTTCTTAATTTTTTTTTTTAACATTGTGAATATAAACCACAGCTGTGTATCAACCTCTTAAATTCAAATACAGAGCTCAAAACAGACCCTAAATGATGCTGCTAGGAACACTGAAATAATAAAAAACCCCAAACTTGCAAACAGGATGGTACACTGATAATCCTATCTCAGCTAGTCATGACTTGTTTCAAGGCTCCTTCACACTATTCATATGGCAAAACCCATTTTTAATGCCCTTTACAGATCACAGTCATCTGAGAACATAATGTAACAAATTAAGCATTGTAGTATCACAGAAGGACACAGGCTGAGAGGAAACAACTGCAAAGAACTCCCTGTCATTTGTGATTTTTCATTCCCTACCTTGTGAAAAAAAATGAAGAATAATGTTGAGTATTTTTTAAAAGCTCCGTATCAAATATAATAAAAAGTTTTAAGTTGATACTTTTAATCTAAGATACCAGCTTGGGTTAAAGCACAGATTTCTGTCTTCCCCATTTAAATATGAAACTAAAGTAGTATTTGCAATTGTCCTTTCTGAAGAAAATAAAACTGCTCTGAAGTACATCACACTATAACCTAACCTTCTCACTACCTCCTTAAACAAAAATTTAAGAGGCAAAAAGATTGCATTTTACATTTAAATGGTGCAAAAATTAAATTTCACTCAATGGGTGAAGGCTTAAGGAAGTCAGAGGCAAGCTTAAGAATCAATATTTTTTATTTACTGCTTGGTAGTATAAAAGTTGTATATAAACTATTTTGTTAAAAATACATTTGATATGCAAATTTAAGAAAAGCAGACTAATATGGCAATATCCATATCCCTACAAAATAGCAGTGTAGTGTTAAAGGCAATAAAACAGCCACAGTTTCTAAATCCTCTCTTACTTAGGTAACAAGGCATAAATTCAATTCTTGCACTTACCAGGTCTTATAATACCCTACATAATTACTTTATACAGGTAAACAATATTTTACAAATCCAACATCTTTCCATCCCTTTTATGTATTTTCAATGGAATCAAAATAGAAACTACTTTTAAAATAAGTAAAAAATACATGTCTAAACTTCCTTCCATCCTTTTGCCATTCACAGTACTAACTCATCACGTATCAAAATACAATATCAAGACAAACTGCTCTTTTTTTAGAAAAAGCTTTGAGGACAGTCTGTAACTATCTATCTTCTTTCTGAAAATTATTTGGAAACTGCTGTTTTCTCCAATGCTCCCTTTTTCCAGTAACATTTATACTCATAGTTATCAATCTCTTGGAAACTGAAAGCCAATTACTACAACCAATACTAATTAAATCTTCTAGAAATATTCTTCACACAAATAATCATGTGATGCTTAATGTATGCCTGTAAGATGAGGTTGGTATTTATGTTGTACTTAAATACTGAAGCAATTTCACAAGCTGAATTTAAATTCATAGGAGCAGGGAGCAATGCTGAACACTGAAGTTAAGAGTCCCAGCCAAACAGTTATTTTGGGTTCTCAAGGACAGTCAATTATCTCTAAAAATATCCATTTTAAAAAGAACAATAAAACATTTATTGTCTTCAAAGTTTAGGTGGGTAGTGGTGGGGCTTTTTGGCAAATACAGCATCGCTGCAAAGTACATATTGATAGGGCCAGTCAGTATCTTGTGGATGCACACAGAAGGAAGACCATCAGCAGCACATATTTTCATCAAGAGTGAAAAAACTTGATGCTTCCTGACGAGACATGGGGGTAATTCATACACAAGCAAGAACTCATTTTGTACACAGTGATTGTTAACACTGCAGACATAAATCGATGAAGAAGCACAATTCTCAGATACGAAGGAGAAACACAATTTAGCCACTTGTATTAAAAAGATTTAAGGTATCAATTTAAAATAATCCATTTCAAAAACATACACACTTTCACTGAGTTCATAAAGCAGATTAAATTATAGTTCTCCGAATACAGTGCAATCTCTACGAAAATGCTTTACATTAGAGCTTATATTCCTAGGCAGTCAGAACAGATGATAGGATTTTCTAGTACACAGAAAAGTTTGCCGAAGTATTACAGAGATTTCCCTCTCCAAAATAAGTAACAGGACAGCAGAGATCATAAGTAGATACAAAGAATTAACATCACAATACCATGGTAATTTTAGTATTAAAGCACACTTAAAATATGAAAGGAGTAACACTGGCTTAAGATTCTGGTGCCAATGAATACAACTACCCTCGGTCCAATAAAGCCACTCTGAAGCACTTTAGTACATATTCCATAAATTTTTTAATGCCAAATATTCCATATCCTTATCTAAGGGTTGAAATATGTTGCCTTAGCTTAATAGGGAACCTGTGGGTAAGAACAAAAAAAGAAAAGCAAAACTATTAGGCACTCTTCAAATATGAGTGAGCAGTTACAAGAAAACAGGAGAACAAACGGCCTTGAGGAAAGTAACCTCACCAAGAGCTCATGCAACTGCATAGGAAAAGATGCTCTTCAGCCTATGTTAAATAGTAAAGGAGAGGTACAGGTCCAGGGAACAACAATTTTATTTAACATCTGCATATAAATGAACCAGTCTCTATTATGAAGTACCCTGCACAGAGTTTGAGGGCTTATGTACTAAAGGCACACACGCAGATTTGGCTGACATAATTATTTCCTTGGATGTTTTACGTGGCACAAGAAGTTCAATTAAAAGAATATTTTCATCTTTCAAAGGCTGACTTTTATGTTCAGCAAACACTTGTCAATTCTGGAGCGGGCAGAACAGGAGAAGAAAAATTCAGATGGACCACTAGGATGAATGCAGTTTATGCACGAGGTAATTGTATTACTCTTAATAGTGAGCTCATAAATGCTTGTCTAAGTACAAAAAAAGTTTAAGACTTGATAAAGCTTTTACCTTTCCTGTCCAAAAACTTGTATATATGTTTTCTTTCCAAGATGAAGCCATTCGTTACGATGTCCACACAGCTCAACATTATTTAAGTGTCTAAATCTTACTCTTTTACTGGTCAAAAACCATTAAGTGTTTAACCTTGCAGGAACGGCATCACAGAACTTGTAAAATGCTACACTGCCATAAACACATCTCCTTAAATAGTATGCATCTCTTAGGAGTTTTCATTTTTCTCCAAAGTGCTTGCAGACAATCTTCTTCTAAAAGTTCCACCTGTAAGAGAAGAAAATAATTCTAAAAATAAACCTAAATAACAAAATTAGTTTTAGGATGAACACACCAACTAAAAGTTAGTAGGTGCTCTGAAATGGAAAAAAAAGCCACAATTGCATGAAGTAGTTGCCATGCATTCCAAGTTCAGCATGTGAAATCCTAAAGAGGAACTAAAAATTGAGCTAGTACTCTTGAAATGCATGGACAGACACATGGACAAACTGACAAATCACACCACAGTGAAAAGCACTAGAAATGGAAAATGTTACATAGATTCAGTGTACCAGTACCAGTTTTTGTTTACCCAGTAGCTTAAAATGGATGTGCAAGAGCTCAGCTCAAACTTTTGTCTTCAATTATCAGCTGTGTATCTACTCTTTTTTAGGCGCCACTAAACGTATTTGAAATAAAATTAACTGATGAAATGGAGTCTGCTGAGAACATGGACCTTGAAGACATAGAGAAGACATGCTACAGCTTCAAAGATGCAGCCAGCAGAACACTAGATAAGCTGAAACACTGTAGAGGTCACTTTAGAACATGTCAGTTTAGGGGAAAAAGAACCCTGGACTTGAGAGTAGCAGTGAATACAGGCAATCAGCAATGCTACTTCAACTCAGGAATTCCACCTCCTACAGGAACTCTCAGTAACAGTGGTTAAAGTCAGTCACAAGGCACAAATCTACTGCCTCTGAATGACAGAAAAACCTTTTCTGGAAGCAGTTAAATACACATTTATTTCTGGCTTCTTCCTCTGTATCTGAAGATCTGAGTCAAATTCCCCCAAACTATAAGCTTTAATCAGAAATGTATCAACTAGAGACACAAAAGTCTTAAATGCTGCTTATCTATTCTGTTTCAGTAAACTGGGCTACAATAATTTATCAGAAGTCTGAAATAAGTAGCTAAGTAAAGGTCTAACTACTACTCTTTATATGTGAACAGCTTCTCCTGACAGTAGACAAAAACTGCTCTAGAATCATGCTAGGGAAGAGCATCATACCCTTTCTCAAGCAAGATCTGTTTATTTTTTGTAGTGCAAATCAAACAGACCTGGCTAGTTTCCCAGATGATTTACAAAACAGCTCTGTTGGACTAAAAGACCATTAAAATATTCTGCTGAGCCATTTCTCTGCTATTAGAACATTTGTTTTCAGAAGGGGCAAAACTTCAATCCTAAGGGAGGTTCTACAATAAAAAGCTGCCATAGATGGATAATTTTTTTATAGGTTTACTATCATATCTCTCTAGAGAACAGCTTATTTTTAAACTAAAGTAGTAATGGTTTAAATTTGTAGAACTTGTAGGCAATTACAGGGAACAGCTTTCCTATTTAGGAGAGAAAAGAACAAATTAGAGAGAAAACTGAACTACAAAACATTTTGAGTGATTTCAAAATCACTCACTAGAATTTATTTTCATATATGCCCTATTCTTTCTATTTTTCATGCTTAAAGAGAAGATAACTAGCTTGCCTCTAAGTAGAAAAAAATTATATCGTGAACAATCTGATGATGCTCCCACTAGAGACATAGAAAAGAAATAAAAATAGTCACAGAACTACCAAAACAATTAGCTGGGCATGTAAATGCCAATCCAGTGAAGGAAGATCCTATTGCATTTAGGTAATATTGATTTTTAAAAAGGGAAGAAACCGAAACTACACCAACATAAAAAAACCTTGAGCACAAGGACACTACTCTGAATCAGAAGAGTACTGTTTGCCTTCCACTGACACCTGTAGGTCTCTCACAGATTACCCTGCAACAATGAAACAGCAGCCACCAGGCAGCTGAGATTTGCCAAAATGTGCTACAGAAGAAAATAGTGGAACACCAGCACAGACAAGCATTTGTCCAGTCTGCTCTTATAAACGTCCAGCAATAAAGATGCTTATTCCAATTTCTTAATTTTTGAAACCTGAATCATTACCCTCCAGAACTTGTTTATTATTTGGAAGCATACCACACCTCCAAGTCTCTCTTCCTCTACAGCAATGGTTCAAAAAAGCTGGGTATAATTCAGTGATGAGGCATGGAGGCCGAACAAATATATTCTGCTTATTTTAACAGTCAAACCTGTGCTGCCAGTAAGGGTTGGGAGGAAGTATCCCACTGCATACCAGCTCTCTACTTTAACCTCAAGACACTCAAGGGTATTTGAGTCTTGTTGCTTTCCTAAACAGACCAAATTTCCTCTTTCACATTTCCCTCTTCCATTTGAAGTTACCAATAGTTTGATGCAACATAATTTTATCCTCTTTCTCAGCATACAGAGAGTTTGGAACTGTGCATTTTGTTCACTTTCTTCAAGTCCAGTACCTTTACTATGTCACCCCAGAACCTTTCTTCCTCAAGGGTCAAGTCTGAAATTGAATCACATTTTTGTAAGATCACCTTTCCCCTTCATATTATCCATCAGCCTGTCATCAAAGAGAGGCAAACCATATTAACTTCCAGGGCTTTTTTTCCCCCCCCAACATTCTGTTAGAAAAAAAACCAAAGCAAAACACAGTGAGGACTGCATTTCAAAACCAGGCCAGGCACGTTTTTCACATGCTGAATAGCGTAACTCAAGCAATTCACTTAAGTTTAATGACTCACAAGACAAACCCAACTGCCTGGCTTAGTTAGATCCCTGTGAGATCAGCAGTGTCATGTGTCTCCATTGCTATTAGTCAAAGCTCCACAGATCTATCAGAGAAGTATCTAGTAAGCAATCATCTTATACAAGCATGCAATACAAAGCAGCAAGCATAAGGAAGCAGCTCTAGTTACTAAATAACTGTAGTTATTCCAGTGATACAACCACCAGTAGCATCTGTTTGTTTTGGACAATAAGCACACTACCACTAAATCTGAGCCATTGTTTCTTGCCAAAAAATTAATATGCAGATGTTTTATTTGTTGGACTAGTGATGTCACATCCACAGAAGTTATTTCAACACCTACTCTAATTACAAAGTCTGAATAAATAATTAGATAAGAATTTGGTGGATAAAAAGCCTTTACTAATTTATCATTAACTGAGCGATCAAATGTAATTTTTGCAGACTTGTGTACAGAACTTTGAAACTGAAAGATGAGTTTTCCCACAGAACTGATGCATTTCCTACTCTACTGATTAATTTCACATATGTCACAACACAACACTTTCAGTATGAGTTCTAAACGTTCAACTGTGTGATACCTGCACTCTGAGCTTCTCCTGTCCTGCATTTCCTGTTTCACAGGTGTGGCTGTGTCCTGTTTCGCGGGCGGGGCAGGCATCTCACCATTGACACTCTCCACGCCAGCAACAGACATCAAGCTCTTCCGCTCTTTGGAGTTCGATTTGTGATCCACTTTTGTGACTCGAAACCTGAAGTGAGCAAAAGAAAGTTCACTTGTATTTCCCCACAGATGAGTTAGATCCTGCTCAGGGCCAAGAGCATGGGCAGGAACAAATTTCCAGGTCCCAAGAACAGGATGTCAGAGCACCTACACAGACCCTGCTTCATTCACTTCAGAGCACCTCCTTTCCTATTACCTGCAAGTATTTCTAGCACTCACTACTGCTGAATCACACTTTCTCAGGGAATTGTGTTTTGAAGCAGAATCCACAGACTGCATACCACTTCCTAAAATAGTAATTTTCAAAGACAACTACAACATAAGGTAGGAATTAAAAATAAGAAAGAGAATGAAGTGGTTTCTATAGCCTCACACTTACTTGAGAAATACCAAATTGAGAAACAGTGTGCAATTCTTGTTTCTTTTTAGCCTGTATCAAACAAGCAAGAGCCTTAGATTTATACCCACAGTAAATTTCCATCTTTTTACATAGTTCTTAAAAAAAAAATAAAGCATCACATTTACTTCTTCCAGAAATAACTTCAGTCTAATAGCAACAGGGTTATTAGAAAAAAAAAATCACTGATGTTATAAACAGAGCAGAACCAGTGGGTATCTGATCCAACACTGTAGCATTCCTAAGAGAACTATACAACAAAATGACCTAAGCCTTACCTTCCCACAGAAAGGACTGTAACTTCTCCAACACGACTTCTTCTGTTCTCTTTAGATTTTTGAGCTGGCTTTATAAGTTGCCATCGTTTTTGCGTACAGCGAGTACAAACATCCTTTTCTACCGCTCCCCCAACAGTATGCAAGTGATGGGCTTTGCAGCCCTGTGGAACATCACCCGGTGACAAAGGAGTCTCTGGACTCACTGGACTCTCAGGAGAGGTAGGAGATAATGGGCTGAAGGAAAAAGAAATAAAGAAAATTTAATGTTTACTATAAAATACTATTTCTTGAAAAGGAAAAAGTGTAAAATCCAACCTTCAGTTATATCTAGTGAATTTCTAGTTTTTACAGGAAATGTTTATTTGGGAAGATGTCCAGCTGACAGCTCCCTCCAATAGTATATTTCTGCACTTTGAATCACTTTCACGAATTAATTCAGCTGCAGTCATGTGGTTAAGGTAACTAACGCAAAAGACAAGGAAATTAAGAGAGGGGAAAAATCAGGCTAAAGTAGAAGAGAATTGGTTACATTAACTTACTGATGATGACATTTAATAAGCTGATTACACTCACAAAAGAACTATCTTGGAGAACTATGGAAAGTATTTCAGAATTGTTACAGGATCTCAAGGAACTCACAGAAGAAGAGCACAGTCTCACAATAGTAAAAGGAGGCAAAACTAAACTGTCTTACACAATGACAAGAGAAAACAACATATCATTCAGTTTCAGGGAAAAACCATAAAATTTTAAGTACCTAGAAAGAAAGAAAAAGCAGTACAACCTCCAAAAAGCATTTGTGAATATCTAATCAAATCAATCTGATTTTCTTCTAAAACAGAAAAACAGCATAGAAATCAGATGGGGGTTCTTTTGGACTTTAGCATCAATTTTGACACTGTCTTGTAACAGAGGGCTTGTGAAAGGTGAAATAACTGTAGAATAAAGTAGCACACCTTGTAAAAAAATTAAAAAAACATACAGGAAGTAATAGATCTGTAGTTGCTGAGAAACTGGAAAGACATACTAAATGTGGGTTTTTTGGTCCTGGTGATATTCAGTGTTTTAAATAGTTCACCAGGTAACAGAATAGAGAAACAGCTGAAGTACCCATAGACTTTGGGTGACCCATAGTAACTGTAGAGAAGATAAGAAATCAGAATGATGAGAGGAGAATATGCATGTGAAAGACATTCACACATACACAAATCTTACTAAAAATACTGGATGTACTGCAGTAAGGACAACACAAATTCTCAGCATTTTAGCAGAAAGCCTTTATACAAACCTAGATTAAAATGCAACTAGACAGATGACCATTCTTCAGAAAAAGAGGATCATGAGCTGAACATGAATCATTAACAACATTGTTGCTTAAAAAGGACAAAATAGTGGAAATAACAGAAGTATAACCTGTGAACCTAAATTTACATTACTCAGCATTAATCATGACACATCTGCTCCTACCATGCAGGTTTAGAAATGTTATTTCAAGAAAAATACTAACAGACTGCAGAGACTCCAAAGGGGAACAGGAAGAACAAATTAAAGTAGTAAAACATGCCAGAGAAGACTGGAGTTACTTGGATGCTTATTTTCAAAATAAAAACATTGACAAGAGATATTTAATGGTCTTCAAATAAATAACCAAATGCTATTAAGGAAAATAAAAGTTGTTCAATACCTGAAGCAAAGATAGAACTAATGGCTTCAAGTTAGAGAAGTGTAGATTCTACTCAGCCATAGCTATTTCTTTAATTAGGAGGCTTCATAGTGCACTGAACTTAAAAAGAATTACAGAGGCTTTCTACTTGATTACAAAAGCTTCAGGAGTATCTGTCAGATTCTGTAAGAGCAATCATTTTACCCTCTTCCTCACTCTACATATTTTAATTCACCACTGAAAATGTAGCCTAAAACTCCCAAGGTAACATTACATATGTTACCTATGGAAAAAATTAAAATAAATATTTCTATAGAACCATAGAAGTTTAAAACTATACTTGAGAAGAAATCCCTTTGGAAATTCAGGATTTTTTTCAATAACCAAGCCTCTCACCATTAGAAGAAGTGTTTAACGACTGCATACTCAACCCTTTGTTTTCCTGAAACGATATACTCCTACTCCTTTTATAGGTGACACAATACTACTTGAACTTCCATCTCCTCTGCCTTGAATATGAACACAGGGTCATTTGTGAAGAGTACTGAGAGTAGTATAGATATAGCTAAAAGTAGTCATATATAGACACAAGCATCTTTACACATGTGATGCATATACAAGTTCTTTTACACATACAGTGCATCTAAGGCAGAGCTGCTTTCTCTACATAATTATCTAAAAAGGTATGCAGTGAAAAAGCCTAAGGGGCAGGTCAACCAATATCTGTTGCCACAGTTATAAAGCAAAATGTAAACCAAAAGGAGACACAGAAAGAGATGTCTCTTGTAAGTGAGCACCTATACAAACAAAATGAGTGCTGTTCTGTTCTTTGAAGTCAGAGTAGCTTTGGACTAAGCCACCTTCTACCTCATTTCATCCCACGGTAAACCAGTACTTGCAATGTCTGTAAATCTTTAGCCCAAAATGCAGTAAAACTGTATCATGCACCTAGAACACGTAACCAGAAGAGCCAGTCACTAACCCAGGGTATATGTTAAAATTTAAGGACTCAGACATAACAGAAAATCAAAGTATTACCCTCTCAGCTGGTAACCCAAGCAAGCAATGTAGTCTTAGAAGTGTTCAGGAAACAAAATCCTTTGAAAGGGTATGTTTTTAGTTGCCCTAGGAAACATGCATTAAAATGAGGAGTAATTACCTTTCAGGTTCAAAGACATTGCTATCTTCTACCATGGCCTTTAACACATCAACATTTGCTGCAATGAGAATAAACACAACTCTTCAAAAGTGAACGGTTCTAACTTAAAAAAAAAAAAAAATTAAAGTTCCTCAAAGAAACAATCTAAAAGAAAGATGACTGCATTATGTGTATTTCCAAAAAGGCATAAGAGAAAACTGCAGAAAAAAAATGTTAATATAAATCTGTGTGAAGGCTTAACATGAGATACTAAAACTGCAGTTCAGACTGCACTCAAAGCTCCAGCCCAGTGTAAGCCATGAAATGTAGCCATCTACACAAAACTCTCGAACATCTCTGAATCACCTCGCATGTTTAACCCAACTTCAGATTAAAAACATCAGTTTCAGTGAGCCCTACAAAATGCAAATTCACTATCAGCCAAGAACTATCAATTACTTCTTATAAAAACACATGAATTTCCTAATCCCAATCTCAAGGAAAAATACACAAGCTCAAAGCACTAACAGTCTGAAAAAACCAAAGAACAGAAAAAATCCCCGAACAACAAAACCCAAAAATCCCCACATGCAAACCCCAAACCATCACTTCTCCAGTGGACTAGTCTTCAGAGGTAACTCAAAGCCAGTTCAATGGTTAGAACTCTGATTTATACAAATGTAAAATTAAAAAGCTGAAGGCTCCTGTCCTATAAAACATCTAGCCTCCTCAACATTTCATCTATTGGGCAAATACATTCTGGTCTAACCAAGCAATCCATGGGGTGCTTAACTATGATTTTCTCAGCCACATCCTTCTCTTTATCCTTTACTTTGCACACACATGAAGATAACATGTACAGAATTCAACATTAGTGCTATATACCCAATTGTCTCAGTTATGCACAAGCCTCTCATCAGACAAGAGCTGCAAGAATCATTTCAGGACAAGAAGTTTAATCTAGTCAAACATAGAAGTTTCCACAGGCTTTAAACACTGCCACTAAAAAAGCAGCATTGAGCTTTTACTTCACAAACAAAGCAAAAGGCTGAACCAAAAACCGCCAATTACTGTAACAGTTCAAGTATCTGGAAATGCATGACCTGAATTTACCATACAAAATAATTTTCAAGTAAGCAAGAAACTTCCCTATTGTCCTTGAAGTTATTGCCTTGTGAAGACAATTTCAAAGAGCTAAGAATGAGCAAATTGGTTATTAAATGAAAGCACATGAACATACCACACATCAGACTATCTTACAAAACGTATTTGTTATAGAACACCAGCACAAGGGCTGATAACTTCAATGTCACAATACCATACCTTCATTGCTCATGATGGAGTTAACAATGTGTCCCACAGTGTCATTATTCTCATGAATAGTTTCATTCATTTCTGTGCAAAGAAATAAATATGTTGTCAGTATCTTGGCCTTATGAATCGAGAACTGAACTATTTTAAAACAAAATAATGATAAAAGAAGTCACAACCAAAACCAAACACACACCAAAAGAAAATATATTTTAAAAAAGAGGCAAGATCTGTTGCCACTATGGAGGGAAAGCTTAGATAAGACTTTATCGTCCTTATTCAGTAAAATCTATGAACACAGGTTTACCATCTATACATCAGCCCAAATGAATTCAACTAAGAATTAAGTAAGCTCAGTATTTTTACAGACATATTTCAAAATTCCTTCTCTAGCTAGTAAGGAGGAGAAAAACAAGTCTAATCCTAACAACAGGGAGGAAAATAAAAACCCAACAAAACAAAACAAATCAATTAACTGTCTCAAATCAGTGTTCTAAAACAGGTATTACTGGCTTTTAGTATGAGGGGGATTCAGTTTAAGTTTTTCACCAAATCTACAAAGACATAATAATAGATTATTTTTTTAAAAAAATCTGGAAACTTTTGGAATAGAATGCACCTATTAACAACACTACAAGCTTCCCTAGAATAACCTGCAAAGACTGAAGAAGATCAATGGGGGAACTAAAACACGGAAGAGGCAAAACTGTCCCTTCCCTAATAATTGTTATAATGCTTATTAAAAAAATGGGGTTGAGGCAAGTTTGATAGGCTAGACTCTAAATTCTTCTCTTATGTAGTAAATTAGGGGCTTCCCCACCTCTATACCCACACTTCATCTTAATAGCTGCAACTCTGCAATGTAACATAGACACAGCTAGTTCCTGCCACTGAGACATAAGGGATGGCCCCGTTTCACTACCACTGCCCTGCTGCACTCAGGGCAACTAACACATCAGACAGTTCCACTCCCTGCACAGATGCCCCAGGCAGCTGATGCTTAAGAACACACTGACACATCATTACTGCACCACATGGCTCTGCCCTTACCACAGAGCCACTGTAATTTGCACTCATTATGAACCTACTGAAAGAAATTAATTGGGAGAACGGAAGAGGAGTATTTACAAGTGGCTTGACTTTTGTTTTTACTTACATTTTACAAATGCTAGACCAGGTTACTACAGCCCTTCCCAAATGATAACATCCTTTTTTTCCCCCCCAAACTAAGAATAGGTGGGAAGAAAGAACAATAAAATCAAGGGCACAAATGAACAAATGTTAGTATAAAAACAGAGGCCTCTTTAAGGAAAATTATAATCATCATTACATAAAACAGAATGAAGATATTCAGTCCAAAGACTTGGTTTAATAAAGAGAGAGGAGATGAGAATGACAGCACAACAGGAACAAATTAAGATTGCAAAACATAAAACTAAGATTTTAGGCTTTAAAAGGCAGCTTTTTGCCACTTCTCAGCTAGCACTGTGTACACTAATACTTTGTTGTTAACAGCATGTAGAATGCAGAAAAATGATCTGGCAACTCCATCTGTGGAGTTGCAAAGAAATATACTAATACTTTGATCCCTCAGTAAGCTCTTAATTGATGTTAGCAGACTTGCATGGGAAAGTGGAACACTCCTAGATTTGACTAGCAAAGATGAAATCCCAAGTGACATATAATAAAAATATTATTCTTAATACTGCTTTGATGTCAAATATAGACAAAGAAATGACAGAAGTTTCACAAAAAATTATTGCATAGTAGTTGCAATGTACAGAAATAGAAATTTGTTTGTTAGACTTGATTACCTGTTTTTTCAGCAATTTTTTCTTCTTCTACTTCTTCAGCTTCTGTTGTACAACGATATCCTTTTTTCTTAAGGACATGGCAGATAAGGATCCCCAAGAGACCCATGATGAAGAAAATAGGAACCAAAGCAAAGGCAATGTATTCTAGGTGTTCAGCCTTGCCTTCATGGCCATCCACTTTAGTTGTCAAAGTAGTTGTCTGTAAGCCACGGCTTGACAAAACCAAGGAAACCTCTCCATCTATGTAAATCAATAAACACATTTATCACTATACACTGTAAATCACTTGAAAGAATTTAGAAAATTTCAAGCATGACTAAATCCCCACAGTACCTTCTGCAATGATGAGGACAACACATTCTCTACTGAATGAGAACTTACACCAGAAGCAGCAGATATTCCCTCGTCACCAAACAATTACAAACATTTAACATCCAAAAAGCCTGCATGACATTGCTTCAATGTAACAGTAAAGAACCAATCATATTCTAGCCTGATAGGCTTGTAATATGTGAGGGCTCACATATTACATACTTCACCAAAAAATAACTTACCTTGCTCCTTGTTCATATCAGTGAGGAAAATGCCATACCATTCCTCTAGTCCTAACTTCATGCAAAATTACCAATAAAATGTAACTCCTTCCCCAATATGAGAGCAAATATAGGATACAATATTGACCCTTGCATAGAAAAAGTATCAGGTGTGAATGAAATAGCCTTGATTTCTCTTTTTGACAGTGGGAATTCTCAAAAGAAAGAGCATCTACTCCCTACTCGTCAGAATAAGGTGGGCTCTTTCTTTGTTTGTCTGAGATTTGGAAATCATTTTGTATTTAAACTTGAAACAGGACATGAAAGAATTCTTTTTGCTTGCAAAGAATTCAAGTTGAAGCATTGTCACACACTAACTCTATATCCACAATTAAGCACTTATTTTTCAATCAAGTTCTGAATTTCACAGATGTAAACTCCATGTTATAAACTGGGATTTTGACCTATCAAAAGTATAGCATATTTACATTTAGAAGGGACATCTGATGTTCATCAGCCCAAATGTTGCTAAAAGCAGCACTGATTAGATCAGGTTTCGCAGGTAAGCTCCATCTAGATGATAAATATTCCACATTTTCTGGGCAACTTCTTCCAATATTAACACTTTTATATCCAATATACACAAAGAAACTAAAAAGTCAGTACCTTCTCACATATCAAATATAAAAGTATAAAATGTTCAACAGCTCAGAAAATTACATGTTGCATACTCAAAACTTTTGCAAACCCTTAGAACTTATACGCATTCCCCACCCCACATAACAAAGACTTAAACATTATTATCCTCAAAATGCAAGAATGCTCCTGCATTTCTACCTTCTATTCTTCTCCAGTCCAGCTGAAAACATTTTTTTTTATTAGGAATTAATGACCACCAGAAAGTGTTCGTTTTTTATCCGTCTATTTCAAGATATTTCCCAACTACTTGTATTGAAATGGACAAGGAAATTCACAATTGTTCTATTCATCGAACTCACTGAAGAGTCAGTCAGAAAACCATTTACATGACAGGGACACTTTCACAACACAAATGTCTAGAATAATAATCCTTTCCTTTCAAAAATAAAAAACCTGAAGTCTCCACAAATGTGCAGAAAGAGAGTTATTCCACAAACATCTCCCACACTGGCTGCATAACTAAGCTGCATTTGAGAAACACCAGTAAGGTGACAGCAAAGAAAAGTTAAAACTGTAGTTTGGTATTTACCCTAGTTTTCTTTATTCCTCTAGAAATAGTAAACCTTTTATTTTCAAATAGTTCTGAATTTTTCAGAACAGTCTTGAATTGTCAGTTGAGTAGTATGACATACAAAAGACTTGCTCAAAGTGAAAACAGTGGAAATTATTAGAAATAACAGCTGATAAACCCCAATTAGCAACAAGGGGGGAAAAAAAGATGTATTAAGCATTTAGCTAAAATAATTTTCTAGGAAATAGCAGAAATGCAGAAAAATGGAAAGAAGTGCAAACAAATTATTGAACAGATCTCAAAACTAAATGTTAAAGCAGAATCTCAGGATATTTGCTTTGGACAAAACATGGTCTAGCTTGTTCCCAAAAACAAAACAGAAAGCTTCTTTTAGGAGGTCAGCAATCCTACAGATGACTGTATGCAGAATTTAACAACAGGTAACCTTTAGAAGCTCTAACTTATGCCTGAGTAGGACAATTGAACAATATCTACAATTTAAAACTGTAAGGCTGCAATTGTTTTATACTGCAAGGAAACAAAGGACAGGAAAAGAGAAGGGATACAATCATGTAACTGAGAAGGCTGATCTTACATGCAGTTTATTTGCACTCTAAGAATTTATAATTCATGCTTTAATATACCAAAATGTAGTTTCTTTTTTTTTTCTAACTCATCATGTAGCAACAGCCACAAAGTCCTCCAACTTAATAAACAAAGTAGTTTCATTTACTTTCGAGGCAAGAAAAAAGCCATCACACCAGAGAAGTATTACTTGGATGACTAAAACATCTCAGAATCTAAGAAATCCAACTAAAACACTATACATCACAAGCTCTTAAGGGTAATAATAAATAAGAAATTAATAAATAAGCACCTTTCATGTTCAAATATAAGACAACAGCAGACAGATGCTTTGGATTTTGTTGCACTGTATTCGTTTTAAGAATGACCAGGAAACATCTCCCCACTATCAAAGCCATTTGCTAGTCAAGTGATTTTGTGGAAGGGTCACAAAATTTATCCAAGTCAAGTTTTTGGGTTTTCTGCCTCTCTTTGTGGCAAGAGTGGCATGCAGTGCCCAAACAGGTATCTATTTTCTCCATACCCATGGCAGGCAAACCTAGAGAGCAAGGGGGCCTTATTGCCCAGCTAGAGGTGCACGCCCCACTCAGGCTTTCCTCACTCAGGTTTACTGCAATTCCTCCAAATGCTTTCAAAGTGGCATTAGGAGGACCCTTCCCATTCAGTTCTCTGCTACCCCACTCGCTGTGTTCCTGACAGACTGTAGCCCAGAAAACAGTTTTAAACTGGATCACTGAGATAATGAGGTTTTAAGAAAAAATGCCACAAGAAGTCTTTAGTTTTTAAGCAATCATTTTACTGAATCAGCACAGCCAGAGGTTTGGCAAACTCCTCTATTAGGATAATCCACTGACAGAGTATGTTAAGAGTGGGGAAATAACAATGAGCAAGGATAGCCAAGTATATCTAGAACAAAGTTTTCCAGAGTAATCATAGTAACATGGAGCCACAGTCTCAGATTAAGTTCAAAAAATAAGGGCAGAAGGATTAATTACATGCAAAAAATTTTTAACTGTGAGGGCAGTGAGGCACTGGAACAGGCTGCTCAGGGAGGCTGTGGATGCTCCAACTCTGGCAGTGTTCAAGGCCAGGTCAGACAAGGCCTTGAGCAACCTGGTCTAGTGGGAGGTGGTGCAAGGAAGGATGAGACAGAATCATTTTCAAGTCCCCTCCAACCCTCAGCATTCTATGATTCTATTAAAAAAAGTATAATGTCCAACGTAATTATTTTTGTATCATCATTGTGAAACCCCATCAGCTTGACACAGCCACTGAAAACATAGATACAATTTAAAACCATCACCACCCTCCAAAAGAGCAAACTCTCAGGAACCATTGGAGTTGAGATTTCCAGCCTACCTAGTATGTAACACCTGTAAAAGCCTGCATGTCAAGAATCATGGTTTGAATTTCTTTGTTTTCTGGTTTTTTTCTTCCTACATGATCACTTCTATGATTTGTACTTCTGTTTGTAAACTGACACATGAAACACCAGTGAGAAAACCTCATTAGCTAAAATCTCATCTGCAATCAACAGGTGATGATAACCTAGACAAACCTCAAAGAGCAGATACAGCCTATGCAAGTTGAAAGGAGAATTGTTCCTATACTGACACTTTTTTCCCTGACAGAAGAATGTTGAAAAAATCATTTTATCAACTGAATACTCTACAGCATAGATTAGTCTATTAATAGGGTTAAGGCTTACAGAGATATTGAACAAGGAAGGAAAACATACTTCGAAGTATTTTTTTCATGTGAAAATTCATTAAATTAACATGGATGCTTCAACATACCAGTTTATTTGCATAGGCCTATGTGACTTTTCTTTGGTTGTAATTAGAAAGCTAAAAATTCCATTCTCCCATTAAAATTCAACAAGAAACAGACAACAGCATGGTATTTTGCTTATAACTAGTAAAACATTAAATCAGTAACATTTCTATAAAAATGCTTCATATACACAAAGTTCAGAAACTGCTTGATGCCATTCATTTTTTGTTCAGAAAAAAAAATTCACCAAAAGCAAAGCAAAAAAATCCTAGAAGAAATTAAGTAGCTGATTCAAATACTTAGTGCTGTGTAACCTTATAAACAGAGCAAAGCACTCAGTTTTCATTATCAAACACCCTGCACAGTCTGCCCTCAAAACCCTCAGCAATTATGACATAATGCAAAGCCAAGCCTTCAGTATCTAAATAGGCAATATATTTTATGTCCCAAGTCACAGCTACATCATTCATTGTAGATTCCTTATTCCCTTTCCCCAGAGGCACATTATGCTTAAATCAGACTGCTGATAGTTTACCTCATTCTTGTGATGTATGATGCTGCTTTTCAATGGTTTTCATCAGGCCACAGCAATCTTCCTTGACTTGAGTCAATTCATAAAAGAACTGATTTGTTTCACTGCTTTGCTGTCCTGGCATATTTATACACCAGTCATTGTACAGCAGTCTACATATGAAAATTACTTGAGGATGTGATCTAAATGAAAATATTTAGGAGCAATATTCGGCACATTTAGTGATGCTTAAGTTGTAAGTAATAAATTGCACTCATGCTATAGTTCAGATCCCATGTACTCATTTGCTTAAAAATGAATATATGCCAATTACTGAAGTTGCATATTGCCTGCCCTTAATTAATCTTTACCTAAGAAGTAAAATATAAAGATAGTTAACCTCAGACAAGTATTTTGATTCTAACTACTGTTAGTCAGATACAAAGGTAGTGTTCTTCCACCTCAGCAATTGCTCAATTTACTGTACCTTCAGGAAACAGAATATAAGAGGAGAAGTTAGCAGATAAATGAAACAATACTTCATCCTTCATTAAATTGTAATTTTTACATGGCCTAGACAAACTTTTCATAAAGCACATGAGAAATTTCTAGAAATATTTAATCTTAATCCTATCTTGCTTAGAACACAACTCAGATTCTTGAAAAACAAATCCTTTTAATAACCAAGATCAAAATAGTTTAGTTCTTATATTAACAAAATATAACTCAGCATTAAAATAATGCACTGTTTTTCTAAATCTCCTACACTAAACCTAAGTATAATCTACATCCATCTGACTACTTGAAGCACATTTCACTTGTTTTTGTATAGTTTAGTTTACAGAAAGTGGCCCATAAACAACAATGTAATCTTCTCTCTGCTCTGCTGGTAAAGAATCCTATCTAGGTACTCTAGATTTTGCTCATTATACCCATGCCATTTACCTTTTATGGCATGCCTTTTAAAAAGGTTTGTTTATATGTTACAAACTTGATCATTTGAGCAATCCACCTGCTAAAAATAAGTACATATATATTCACTATCTTCTCGTCCATTTAGTTTACATATTCCCTGGTCTCAGGCATGAAAATAAGTATCAATCTCACAGTAAACAGAAATAAACTATTGTTGGCCTTAATGTTAATTAATAAATTACAACCTATTTAAGTACAAGACAAAGGAAATATTATGGTATGGCACGTGATCTGCTCAAACATCTCAGCTAAGCACAGCTGGAAAACATGGGTCAGTAGCAACATCAGCTGAGGCATTTCTCTCCCTCCTCACCATAAATGTGCCAGTCCACCCATCTGCAGAAAAAAGGGTCATCACTTAAGGTTCAAAATAATTAGAGACAATATCATTTGCATGAGTGGGTTTTGGTTCTTTTGAGGGGTTTTCTAGTGCTTTGTCTTTTCCTTTCTTTCGTACCTGGATCATTTCTGATGCAATTCATCACACAGACCTACACACTGCTGCCCAAGGGCATAATCAAAGCATTGCTTAAGCTTTTTGGGGCAATGCCACAAGGAGAAATGGTCAGGCAGCCTGTGACCCCAGCTCCCCCTGCAAGGAAACGACACCTGATGATGATGCTTCGTGCTTCATCCTCTCCTGGCTCTAGAGGAAATGTGTTTCAAACTACATTAAACACTAATGACACTTCCTACCCCCAGGGCAGATATCAAACGTGGATGGATCACTGGATTTTAAGGACTTTAAAGACTCTATAATCCCAACCCTGCCACCACTGGCTAGGACACCTTCACTGGGTTCGACTGCTCAATCTGGATGTGCTCTTTCATTTACAGCATTCATTTTAAGTATCATTCAGCATAAAACTTCTTTCATTTTAAATTACATGCTTTTACATTCAGGCATAAAACCTTCTTGTTTATTAGCTCAATTTCCTAAATACAGACTAAATATCTCAATCTCGAGAATTAAAGAAATTAACTTTACTTTTAAAAACCTGAGTTTTAGTTAAGTTAATTAAATACCAGTTTGTATCTCTTGGCATTTTAAGAAGTGGTGGATATTTCCTTAAAAGAAAAGAAATTCTAAATCAATTGTATGCTTTCACTTGGTATCTTCAACTTACTCAGAAAGTATTCTGACAGAGCTGCAGTAGAGGTTTCTATTATCTAGTCAAATTTAATTTATTTCAGATTCTTAATTCAAGTGCTTAGCAATGAAATCATTAAGGTAAATCATTTACTCTGATGGTAATAATGTATTCATTTAATACACATCTTTAATTATTTGACCAATAGTAAATTGCCTTGAGACAGTTTGATGCAACTTCAAATTAAACAAACTTTTTACGAGGTATCTGATTTAAATAGAATTTATCTATTTTGCTTTTGCAAAACAAAGCAGATGAAATTACTAACAATTTCAATCAGAAGATGAAATATACCACTGCCCAAAACTCATACAAAAAATAATTATGAAACATTAGGGCTTCTCTACCTTACTAGTCAGGTGGTAGCTACAGAAGAGAGCAGACAAACCAGAAAAGTCAGTAAAGAAGAGGTTAAAAAAAGTTTATTTTCTAGAGGAAAAAAACTCTTAAGTGAAGAAAACCTATTCCCTACCACTTGCTTTGTCCATTGTTAAAGGAAATTGTCCTTCAGGGAATATGCCTAAAGTGAATAACAAAGAAAACCACCTATCATCGAAGAAGAACATTCAACACGTTTGTGAGTTCCGCTTAAGCTCTCGCTTCCTCACAGTAATCAGAACCTACAACCAGAAGTGAAATAAGCGGGAAGTGAGATGACAAAAAGGAAGCCACATGATGAAGGAACATACTGACAACTACTAACACACTGCCAACTGCCTTAGAGATTAAGCAGGGCTAATTAAGAATTTCTGGTAAGAAGAGACCTTCAAAACCTTCAGATTTGTCAAAAGCAGTATCTCAAGAGAGCGAGCAGAATGATCAGCCACGTCTCCTTAAAGCTCATTCTAAGTGCACCTACTTTGAGAACACCAGTAGTAAGACCCAGGCAGCAAGTCCCAGGCATGACCCACCTGAACAGAACACCAAACAGCATCCGTGGTACCCAACGTTGTGTTCACAACCATAAAACACCACGCTTGTCAGAGTAACTCAGGCTGGAGCCTGCTACAAATCCTTACAATAGAGACAAAGTCTCTGGCTCACTGAAGTCACTACAAAAATTTTGGCTGCAGGCAAATTTTGCAGTAGGTCTGGAAAGAGAGCTTGCTACGTCTCCACCCTGAGGAATTCTTTACTATTGCAAATTTTTTCTGAATTACACACCCTATCAACACATTCAGTAAACTGTCTGCAGAAAGTTTTAGGCTGGCTTCTTTAAAAGCCTGAGGGTAGAGTGAGGATCCAGAAAGGAGATACCTGCTATGTAAGGTAGGTCCTACTCACAGCAAAACAAATATAGCTAAAAGTATTACTGTATAAAGCCAATAAGACTCAACAATTTTGAGTATTGAAATAATTGCAATAAGCCTTGCAATTCCCACACAGCCAGAGAGAGCTTGTTAGGAACCAACAGGGAAAACCAAACCTAATAAATCATCAGTCACCACACCATGAAGACATCTGAAATTATTTAGAATTCAATGAGAAAAAAATAAATTAACAGTATACAGAGCAGTTTTGTCCTGTTGAGAGAGGGGAAAAATTAAATATAAAGGGAAGTAACAGATTTAGTCTGTTCTCTGTGCGACACAATACGTGGTTGATAATGCTGCATTAACATACACAGAGACAAAAAGCTCATGGATTATCAGGTACTGTTTATCAGTACTACACTGCAGTGCTTATGGTGTAATTGCTTTGGTCACTACTTGAGCAGCATAGAGCTCCTACAGCAAAAATACACAGAACTGGGGCTTTACATTTGCATTTCTGTTGGAAAACTATTCCTCAAATTTCAGTTTTCAAATAAACCACACCCTGCAAACAGCTACAGTACATTTAATAAAACACACTTCACCATTATGGCCATTAAAAAACAATGAAATAAAATCCTTCCTGGACACATCAGCTATTTAGAACTATTGCATGTCATTGGTTAAATGACAAAGTGCAATCAGCATCTAGTGAGCAGCATTAAATCAATGCCCCCAAGCACATTATATCAATGAATTTAGGCAAGCTAACAACAATCCTCGCTAGTTTACAGGAGTCAAAAATCAATTTTAACCCAAACGAATATATATCTTGTGTGAAGAGGTATTCTGTGATCTTGAGATACAGCAGATACGTTGACAGAAAGCATTTGTAAAACTCTGAGAAGAAAATCCTTTCATAGCTTTCGCATCTCTTGCTAGACTTGCCAGCTTTTAGCCTGCATAAGTACAATCCTATTCACTTAGATATTCGCCTCAATTGCTGCTATAGTTATTAAATCCTACAAATGCACATAGCATACCAAGAGTTCTCCACCCACACAACTGCCTTCAAGCTCAATAAAGCAATCCTCAGTATAAACATTTGTAAAAAGCCTGTGTAAACCTATATATACACATCCTTTCATTTACTAAAACATCTGTTTACAGCCTCTTCAAGATACTCGTAAGTAAACTGTAATCACAGCATGCACAAGCATGCAGTAATACACCAAAGTAACAGCCAAGCAGCAAATTATTTTTTTATCTGTTAAAAAACATATATATGGTCATGATCAAGAAGAGAAGAAAAATTTGCAACTTCTCTCCTCCTCCTACCTTTGCATAGAAAACCTCAGGTCCTCAAACAGCAGCTACCACTAGCTACCAATCAACATAAATCTGAAATTCAAGGTGCCTAATGGGACTTATCTGTTTTCATTCTCTTGAAGCACTGGATGACAAGCCTTTCATTCTTCTTGTTTTCAGAAAATAAAAAGCAGGTAGTAAATATCTCAAACCCTTCTGACCAAGCTTGCTTGCACCAAGTAATATACAAATATACAAAAGGAACACCAGAAAGGTAAGAAACATTTCTGCATTTACTGTTTGCCAGTAAGTATGGCCATCTTAACTGTTTCCACGAAGTTCAAAGTTTACTTTCAAACAAGCTGGTACACTCTTACTCATGTCATAGCGCCCAAAGGTAATTGAGGTGATCAAACTGAAAATGGAAATGAGCATCAGTTTTTAATAAAAGTATTTGAGCATCATGGACAATGCAGAAAAAAAATCACTTCAGACTACACAGGCAACAAATTCAGTTTCACTTGGCAATTATTAGCACCGTAACAGTTTGGGTTAGACATAAACAAAGAAAATGCCATTTTAAACTAACTTCCACTGGTGACTGATTGTATGTGTCCGAGGGCTCTTCAGAGTTCTCAAGGGTTATAGTCATTTTTTCACTTCCAAAACCTAAACGCTAAGCTAAGCTTAACCTGACAAGGGAGGGTAAAATAGAAACAATTCTTTAACGCACTTCTAAGAGCCATCCGATTCCAATTAAAGTGAATCAACTACAGAGGAGTTGCCAGACTCGAGCTCGTACAGTTCATTATAGTTTTTTCCTTTTCTTTCCCCCGCCACTCCCGGCCATAACCGCCTACATCACCGGCCGGGGAGTCCCGACAGAAAGCACCGTTCGATGGCTGCGGGCACTCGCAGCCCGCCCGAGCGGGACCCGGCAGCGCCCGGCCCGAGCGGCCCCGCCGCCTCGGCTGACAGGC